>WBNQ01062023.1:2041-12518 GCA_013401375.1 Spizella passerina | reverse complement strand
CATTATTCCTCTCTAGGCATGGCATCCAGCACTGAGCGTCAGGTTCTCTTCTGGAACGGTGGTTCAGGGGGGCTCCCACCAAATGAGACTTCTTTTGCCAGAATACTCCACCAGCAAGGTTATTCTACAGCACTTGTAGGTATGAAACAAAGTTGTTGCCTTTTCATTTTTTGTTATTCTAATTAGATTGCTTCTGTAAATACATTTTTTTGTCAAAATTGCCAGGAACAGTTAAACTTGATTTTATTGTATGCATAACTTTCAGAATCAGCAGGGTTTTTAGAACATTTCCACAAGTCCAGTGTGAATACAGCATATCTGGTAAATGCAAAATGAGGTGTGTGTAATACATAAATTCACACTGCAAAGGGAAGTAAATTCAAAGGAAAGAATCTTGTTTGCCAAGTACGGATTGCTTTAGGATGAACTAGCAGAGATATTTACTGATGTATTAGAGCAGCAAAATGTCATCTGCCAGTTGGCACCGAGACACCGCAGTGATCTTAATTTTATCAATTTCAGCACAGTGGTCTTAATGATATTGACTTCAGCAAGGTTTTTAAAACTGTCTCTCACAACATCCTCACGGGCAAACTCTGGAAGTGTGGGCTGGATGAGTGGACAGGGAAGTGGGCTGACAGCTGGCTGAACAGCTGATCCCAGAATGTTGTAATCAGTGGCACAGGGAAAAGTCGTCACCAATGGTGTCCCTAAGCACTGAGCCCAGTATTGTTTAACTTATTAATCAATAATGAAGATAATTAGGGGACTGGAGTATCTCTCTTATGAGGAAAGGCTAAGGGAGATGGGCTGTTCAGCCTTGAGAAGAGAGGGGACCTCACCAATGTCTGTCACTGCACTACTGCTTCCTCAGTCTGTCCCCATTCCACACCAGCTCCTCCCTTGGCTGCACCTTAAAAGAGAAATACAGGATTTAAGATCTTTGCTTTTTATTTCCAGGGAAGTGGCATATGGGTGTGAACTGCAAAACCCGCCATGATCACTGCCACCATCCTTTAAATCACGGTTTTGATTATTTTTATGGCATGCCTTTTACCCTTCTCAATGAGTGTCAAGGCTCAGATGACCCTGAATTGGCCAAGTCTTTGCAAGATACATATTGGTTTTACACTCAGATGATCATCCTTGCAGTACTTACTCTTGTGATTGGAAAACTTGCCAATTTATTCCCAGTAAAATGGAAAATAATCATCTGTCTGGCCATCTGTGGTCTCCTTCATTTCATCCTCTGGTTCTCCAGCTATGGTTTCACCAAGAACTGGAACTGCATCCTGATGAGAAACCATGATATCACTGAACAACCAATGAACCTACAAAAAACTACTTCTAATATGCTGAAGGAGGCAATTACATTCATTGAAAGGTAATCAGCAGAGGTGAGGAGCAGACATGGGGGGAACAAGCAATACAGAGGGGTCCTGGCCAAATACTGTTCCTTCTGCCAGCAAGAACAGAAAAATTAGCTTAGGGTGATAAATGGACTGTGATAAAAAGTGTCATATGAAGTAAATGTTTTACAAACAGGAGAGTGATAGTGAGTTTTGTGGTTTTGGGTTTGTTTTTTTTTTTTTCCCCAAAGGTATCTTTCATTTATTATCGGTAACCTCAACTGTAATTGAAAAAAAATGCTAAGTCTTTAAAAGTATTTGTGTGTTAAATCTGAGCATATCCATATTTCTGTCAGGATTTAGGGGTTGTGTGTTTGTTTTTTAAAGGAAATGTGAGATCATATAAATTCATTCTCTAAAACTTTGAGCATAGATAATCTCAGGTTCCTAGGATATCCTACCTGGCTTGATGTCGAAGCAATACAGTTTCACTGTGGGTGATATCTGCCTCTTCCATGAGGGCACCTCAGGTGCTCATGATGCTCATCCATGTTTAAGTTTAGGCAAGTGAGTCCTGTTCTTGCATCTAGGAATGTGTCAGTCTTTTGGCTATGACCTCTTCTAGTTTTTTATTTAATGTTTTGCACGTCTAATTTAGAACTGGAAAAAAGAAATTACCCATTACTGTTTTGGTCTTAACATAGAAAAAACATCTTTGAGGAGTATGTTTTAATCCCCTCTGCTTCTCAAAACCTCAAAGTGAAAAAGATGTCAAAATAAAAATTGTTTAGATCTCAACAATATAAATTGAGAGAGTAACTGCAATATCACTGTTATATTTTGGGTAGAGTGACAGTTTGAAGAGAAATGACTGTTGTTTTCTTTTATTTCAGAAACAAGCATAGACCATTTCTTCTCTTTGTTTCCCTTTTACATGTTCACACCCCTCTCATTACCACAGAGAAGTTTCAGGGAAGAAGCAGGCATGGCCTGTATGGAGATAATGTAGAGGAGATGGACTGGATGGTGGGTAAGTGTTGAAGAAAATTTTTCATTCAGTTGNCTGGTCTTCTAAGATGTAAAGTCACTGCTGAATTTTACATTATATGATGCTTTTTTTTTTGTGCTTATGCATTTTTATTGGAAAAAGAAAAAATCCAGAACCCTCTCCTAGCCAAAATTTAGAAAGATATGGAGTTTCACTTAATAAATGTTATGAAGTCAGTGATGACTCAGCTCATAGTCTGGGCTCTTGGATACCAATCAGATTAAATTTCTGATTGCCTAATTTGGTTTTAAAACCTGACCTTTACTTAGTTTTTTCTTTTCAATGAGAGAGATAGCTACTGTTTCTATTTTGTCAGAAATGAAGGCTCTATTAGCAAAGTAATTGCCTCTTGTCAAGGCCATGATTCAATCCCTGAACCTTTTCTTCCCCAATAACCATGTCTACAAAATCATAATTTGAGAGGAACCAGATTGCTTTCAATGGACAGGCTGAAAACTGCAAGATCCAGTTGAACTAGAGGACTCAGCCATGCTTCTCTTTCCTCTTTTGGCACCAGCCACCTTCAAATATAGGCTCTGTAAGCAGAGGTGGATAGCAGAAGTCAAGATATAAAAAACATGTTGAAACAGGGTAGCAGCTAATGAGGACAAAACTTTCCAGAGCTGGATAGCTCTTGATTGGGGATCTAATTCAGAACCAATACGCCTAGATGCAATCTAAAGATTTTTTTTTGTGTTTGTAAGGTCAATAACTAGTTTCACCAAGGACAGACAGGGGAAAGGAAAGGAAATTGAGCAAAAGTGGTGATCACTGGCTTGTGCTTTTTTCTTGTGCAGTTCAGTTTTTGCTGCTGCTTCTGTAGGTATGGAAGATGTTCTTGGTGAGTATATTTGATGCAGAAGATGATGACAATGGAAGATAAGATAAATCACATTCTATATAAACATTTGATGGGATCAGTACAGAAAACATTCCTTATGAAGTCAGGTTTGAATTACAGTCTATGAAGTTATTATTGTTGACATCAGGAAATTATTTTGGTTGACAGTATGCAGCCTGGTCTCAGAGTCCTTGTTCAGTTTCTGGTGAGACACAGCAGTTTTCTATGGTTAGTAATCAGGGCAGCACTATTATTTAAGATTTTCAAGATATTTGAGGCTACATAGTGAAGACAATTCTTGATGCAGAATCTACAGAACAAAGCTGAGAGAGTATTTTGAGTAGCTTGAATAAAAGTATCACTGATTTATTTTCCGATTTTTTTTTATTTTTCCATTTTTATAGACACCAGACACAAATGTTATAAACATTCAGCAGCTTTCCCTTAGGCTCTTATAGGTAAATGGAAAGACTCAGTCTTCACTGAATGTGGAGTCAAGACCTAAAAAATCTGACTGCATCTGCTGATGTTTTGCTTTGTTTATAGGCAGGCTTCTGGATGTTATTGACAAAGAAAACTTGAAGAATACCACCTTCATTTATTTTGCATCTGATCATGGAGGATTCTTAGAGGCTCACAGAGGAAATTCTCAGCTGGGTGGATGGAATGGGATATATAAAGGTAAATTTTAGTAGTTTATACATGCATAAGACTTCCTCTTAAAAAAAGAATAGTAGAAAAAATATATTCAAAAATACTACATTTAATAAACTATACAATGGGATTACAATCTTGGATTGTAGGGCTGAAAAAAAGAATAACATCTGCTATTCATAGGGCTGGGGCTGAGTAGAGGGGCAGGACCACTTCCCTCAATCTGCTGGCAATGCTAGGACACCCTTTGCTCTTTTCGGCCCCAAGGGCAGGCACACTGCTGGCTCAGGGAGCACTTGCTCTACACCAGGACACCCAGATCCTTCTCTGCAGAGCTGCTTTCCAACAGGTCAGCCCCAGCCTGTAATGGGGCATGGGGTTGTTCTTCCCAAGATGCAGGTTCCTGCATTTACCTGTGTTGAATTTCAAAAGGTTCCTCTCTACTGATTATGTGTCAACACTGGCAGATATCATGATGCCTATTTTTCTTACTGTAGTTCTCTAGTTTCCCACCCATCCTATATAAGTTTCTTCTAGACTCTATGACTGGCTTGCAACACAGTGACAAAAGCTCTCTGGAATCTCTTGTATGTGCTTCCTCCAAATTTACTAAACCTTGAAAAGTCACTGTGACATCTTGGGCAGCTTGGCACTTACTGTATAATGAAGACTGAAAGCTGCATCCATCACAAGTTTCCCTACAGAAGAAGAGTCATTTGCATGTTGACCTTGATCAGCATCACAATGCACATTGTCTAGTACTGAGTTACTTGATGAGCCACACAAGCAATGTTTGATACAGCTGGGATCCTCCCACACACAGTCCTAAATGCAAAATTAGCCTTTAGTTCTTGATTTGAAGATTCCATGCCAGTAACAGATGCAAAAGAGGGTCACTTGAATAGCTTACAAACTAATCTAAGGAATCCATTTCCACTAGCTGAACATAAGTGCATTAGTAACAAGAGAGTCCAGAGGGAAAGAAAGAGAAATGTGACTGGGGAGTTCAGGATGAGAGGACAATGCTGAAATCATGCCTGCTTAGAGAGAGGGCGAGAGGGGATACAATATCAATTTAGATATCAACAATAGAAAGATATTACTATTTATGTCCACATACAGCAGAACAGGGGATATCCCAGTGAGACAAACTGACAAAATTTAAAAATACAGTTTAACTAATAAATATCTGTAAAACTCACTCTTGCTATTGGTAAGTGCATACTAAAAACAAGCAGATAAATAAGACACACATACAAATAATAAGAAGAGCCACTGCTGAATGATAGTCTACTGTTTTCCAGGATTTAGTGTGTTTTCATTAAAGATGCATGAAATACCCTAAAAGTTTTAAAACATTTTCCTATACATGCACAATAAACATCTGTTATCTTCTGTTCTTTTATCTTTTTGATACCTCTCTCCCTTCTCTAACAGGTGGAAAAGGAATGGGAGGCTGGGAAGGAGGAATCCGTGTCCCAGGTATAGTTAGGTGGCCAGGAGTGTTGCCTGCGGGGACAGTCATCGATGAACCCACAAGCCTTATGGACATTTATCCTACAGTAGTTCAACTGGCTGGAGGGGCAGTGCCTCAGGACAGGTACAGAGCTGGCTTCATAAATCATATTGCTTCTCTTTCTTTATTCAGACAGAAGCTGACTGTGTCATGCATCCTAGCAGCCACACCTTAAATTCTCTTTGTTTCTAAACCAGGCAATTCTCTAGTTTTTTTTTTCTTCTGCACAGCTTTCCCCATCTTGTCTGTTTATGTGAAAAAGGCAAAGAAAAAAAACCCATATGTTTTATCAAGGGTCATTTAGATAACTCAGTTCTCCTATCACTGAAAAGCAACTTGGTTGGTTTGGGACACGAGGATGACGCAAAGAAAAAAAATTCTCTAAAGGAAGCTTCTCTAAAAGAAGGCTTCTCCTTCTCTAAAGGACACGTGAAAGTGTGGATGGCTGTGCCATTTCAGCAAAAAGCACAGAAATACTGGTAGACTGCAACTAAACCCAGTGACAACCCAGATTGTAACTGAATTGCTAGGTAGTTCAGTAAATGTCTTCTTTTTTTTAAATTATTTTTACAAAGCCTGGAGCTCACAAAGCTGTCAGCGCTTTCTATTTCAGGTGGCAAAATTAAAACCTATGAACCATGCCTTCACTACTGTTATCACTTCCAGGAAAATTACAGTAATGGTGTCTGATCTCCCCAGGCAGGATATGTGAACCAGCTGTAAATGCAAAAACTTCTAGTAGCTGCTAATTACTGGGCTCCACACATTCATCCAATTAAAAGTCTCAGGGCTCATTTGCTGAACAGTACCTTGGTTTAGTGATGACACTTGAAATCTTAATGCTGCACACAGAGAGGGAGTACAGCTCATGCTTCAGCTGCAGAGTTAAAATTCTGAAGCTGTTTGGTGACTCTGGCGCTCTCCATCAGGGCCATGGACGGGCACACCTTGCTGCCCCTGCTGCAGGGGACAGAGCAGCACTCCAGGCACGAGTTCCTGTTCCACTACTGCGGGGTGTTCCTGCACGCAGCGCGCTGGCGCCAGAAGGACAGTGAGTACAAACATCCCNATAATTATTGTTTACATTTTGTTCCTGAGGCCTCTCAGATTCTCAGGAGAAAAATCCTGTCAAAAGGATTTTTCATTGACTGTGTCCATGACAACATCCCCCTCCTGCAGGCCAGAAATGATGTAACATCCCCTATCTTCCCATAGAATATAATGTAAAAATGTGCATATACACATATATATGTATGGAATTCATTAATTGACAGACAATTAACTCTCAGTTCTTCTGCAAGGCCTCATTGTTTGTTGTCTTGCCTCACCTGAGATGAAGGCATTTGCTTCCTAAGTAGAGCTTCAAGAATCTCTTATTATTCTTAGAGATCTCTCTTATTTCTCTGTATTGCACACCATTTTTTGAGAACACAAAATGTTTCTCAGCAGAGAAATCTGTCTGACTGCCCTAATTCCTGGATAATATTCCTGCTGGAAGACTCATGCCACACTTCCTTAGGGAGAGGCTAAATTCATACTCCAATCAAATGGGGCATTTGAAGAATTGCTTTTCAGGTTCTCCTGATGTTTTCCTTGCCTAAATTACATTTCTTGTTTTTCCAAACTATATAAGTTATACTTAAATAGCTATGCATACAACATGCAGATGCAAGGTAAATTTTGTGGCATTTCATGTTCCAATGAAGCCATGTGCACATTTAGATTTCTTATGCATGCCTTTCTACATTTTTTCTCATTGAACAGTTTATGGCAAGGGGCCTAAAAACAATACCATGTTCTGCATATAAAACATCAGCTAATCAAATATGTAGCTCAGCTTTCAGCCAGGCCAAAAATTTTGAATTTTTGCTGCAATTGCAGTTTCTTCTGATTGGGCTGACAGACCAGGCTGTTTTAGTTCATTTACAAGTATGTCACACTCACATTACTTATTTATTATCATCATTTATTATCATTACTTATTTATTAACATCTGTCTCTTGAGCAGCCTAGATACCTAGATATCAAGCCATTGTGTCTTGATGTCACCCAGGCAGGAGCCACCATTTAAGGTCTTCCCTGAAGCCAGAAGAACCCTTTGTTTCTATGTTAAAGAGTCCTTTCCTTTACCTCTGCACCATAAGTCTTATTAGTGACAGTCCATTTCTTTCTGCTCATTAAACTGATTGATTGTTACGAGATGGGTTTGAGACATGTTTGGATTGAAGCAGCAGGTTTCCTTTCCCTTGGATATATTAAATTAACACACTGCCCTAACATGCACATGCACCCTTCAGATTCTGTCAGTAGCAGATTGTATATCCCTCTTTGCCTCTTGGAGATGAGTGAAACCCCCACTGCTTTTATCAGCACTGATTTTTACTATCGTTTTTCTTTTCTTTTATCCTTCTGTAACCCAGCTGTCTACTCAGCTCACCAAAGCAGGTTAATTAGAATCAGCCTCTCTCTATCCTTCTAAGTGAACTAACAAGGACTTGTCTGTCTCCCACTCTGCAACTGCGAAAATTGAATGTTAAAATTTAGCAGAATCAGAACAGTTCTCTCCAGACACTCTACACTCACTACTCCAAATTGCCACACAGTGTATAGATTATAAAGAATTCAGCTCAATAATTTATGGAAAAGAATGAATACTTACTTCAGTTTTTCTGAACACTGATCACTAATTCTATGTACATCTAGGTAAGTCCATATGGCCATCTCATGTAATAAATTGTTATTTTAGTAATATCATAACAGCACTCCAACTAGATACTCAGAAAAATGCATGTCCCAGGCAGTGCTTGTTTAATTCCTTGTAAGAAATATCTATGCTGCCTGACCAACAGATATAAGAAGCAAATCTCATGCCCTGGCCACCTTGATATCACAGAGGATGCTTGCACTTCTGTCACAAAACAAACATTATTTTGGTAACAAGACAGGGATAAGCTTGAGGATGCAGCAGACATCCAGCCAGCAACAAAGCAAATACTCAAACAGACATAAGGAGTATCTGTCTACCCTCATAAGCTGTCAGAAAATTGAAAGATTTCATCCTTATTTCCAGATCCATGATAGTCTGAGCTGGAAAGGGCCCATAAGGATCATCAACTCCAACTCTTGAAGAAATGACCCACCTGGGGACTGAACCCACAACTTAGCAATATCACCACTGAATTCTAACCCTTTTTCTTTTAGAAAACATTTTTTATCCTTTCACAATTTCAGAAATTGAGATACCTAAAATTTATCTGCATTTTCTTACACGAAAATATTTCAGAACCATTGAGACAGCATCCCTCCATAAAAGTGCAGAAGCAGGATGTGGAAACTGTGTGGTGAAAATAAAGAAATACAGAGCCAGCCAGCTAGCCAGCAACTAGATATTTTAATCTAAAATATTACCTAAACCTTAACATGTCTTATTTGTTCCCTTTCACTTTTTAAGAAGTTTTAAAATTCTATTTATTCACAAGATAATTGTTCTAGGGTAGTGACAAGAGAAAGACTGAAGAATAAAGCTGCAGGCTCCAGAGATAAAGAACAGCTCTGGACACAAGAGAAGAAAGGAAGAAAAGTTCAGTTGACTCCATTGAACCAAAAAGAAAATTCCATGTAGGGACAACACAGTTGTCAGCTCTTTAATGCTCTGAGCACAGAAGTGACTCCAAGTGGTGAATGTCCCCTTTCTTCTTGCCTCCTTTTTCAGACATAGTGTCTCATTGCTGTCTTCTTGCTGGGCACATCCTTGCCTCTGAGTTCAGTGCAGTGCTTTCTAACTGCGAGGTAAGAAACAGGAGAAAAAGGAGAAGGGAGGGAGAAGTAAAATATCCTGATGTAAAGTAAAGTCCTAGCAATGTACTAGGACTACATTCAGCTGTAGTCCTAGTAATTTACCACTTTTTCACCACAAGTTACAAACCTGTGCTTATCCCATGGTCAGTACAGGAGCTTGATGAAGTACAAGTTCTAAAGCTGTGAGCTATTTGCCTTCTTCATGTTAACTTAAAAACCAGACTTCAGATTTTAAAGGCCTGCACTTACCACCCTTTTTGGAAGTGTGCTGGAACATGAGCAGAGAAATAAATTGTGGTCAGTTTCTGCCTAAATGTACTTCTTCACTCAGATGTACAGAGCCAGAAGAAGAACAATCTATCAATATATACACCCAGAAACTGGGGACTGCATTCTCCATTTTCCCACCTCCAAGAGGCATGAAAAGTTTTAAAGGGGAACAAGAAAGTGGCAGACTCCATCTGTACTGAAGCTGTTGGGCTAACCATCCATATACTGCACACACTACCCAGAGCCAAGGTGTACCCATGAACCACAAAAACCACTTGAATCCCTGCCAGCTTCCACAACACCTTTTCCCTGTATGCAATAACCATGACAAAGCTTCCCCTTGGAACAGCAAATCAGATCACTTAAACATGAACCAGCCTTTCAGGGACCACCCCCCATCTCCTAATGACATTAAGCTGTTCAAATGTGCTTCCCCTGTGACAGGTGGCACCGTATGGAAAGCTCATTATGCCACTCCAGTATTTCAGCCAGAAGCCTCCGGGGCCTGTTTCAGAAGAGGAATTTGTCCGTGTTTCGGGGATGGGGTAACCCATCATGACCCTCCACTGCTGTTCAATCTCTCACAAGATCCGTCTGAGGCAAATCCTCTTTCAGCTGACACTGAGCCCTTGTTTGACACTGTGGTGAGGAGAATAAGGGGAGCTGTGGAAGAGCATCGCAAGACTCTGACTCCAGTCCCACAACAGCTCTCTCCTTACAATAATATGTGGAAGCCGTGGCTGCAGCCATGCTGTGGCACATTCCCATTCTGTTGGTGTAATGAAAATAACAAAACAGTGTAATACCAAAGCAAAAGTACAGAGATTAGAGATAAAGATTAAATTATACTTGGATACTAAAAGAGACATTAGTCATTGTTTTTATCAAGAGAAGGAAAAAGGAAGGAAACAGGAAGGAATGAAGTTTTTTCCATTTTCAAGAAAATGAAAAAACCCCTTTTCTTTTATCCACGGAAATTAAGTAAGGCTGTGGTTTAAAAA
>WBNQ01062022.1:0-14281 GCA_013401375.1 Spizella passerina | reverse complement strand
CGCACGTAGATATAGATATATCTATAGCTATATCCCACTGATAACGTCCATGTCAATCTCAAATGCAGACACACCCCTCCCTTTTCCATCCCTCTACCAGTGACCCTTTATCCCTACCCCCTTCCTCTTTCCCCTCTTGAAACTACTCCTTTTTCCCTCCCTCAAACCTCCCTTAAAAAGAGAAGGGAGTGATTGGGATGAGCTAGAAATGTGTGAAAGCAATATTTGGTGAGGGTTCGATACTCTTACTTTGTTTTTGTGGTCTATACAGGACCTTCCACACTGTGAGGATATAAAAAAGAACAAGGAAAGTTGCTTGCTGTGGGAAAATATTTTAATGTGTGGTTTCTAACATGGAGGAAGTTTACATGTAAGTTTTGAGAAAAAGCTTCTGGCTGGTTCTAATTATCACCTACCAGTTGATTCCATCAATTATAAGGGTGGCTACACTCCCAAGTGTTGATTAATTTTACTGTTATGAATTCCTGTTTATTTTAAGTGCTGACAATGTAATCAGTCTGATGAAGAAAACAGAACTAAAACTCCTGCACTGCTGAGGCTCACAGGCTACAGGATAGGAATCAGCAAACAGATGATATGAGTGGGTTTGAAGAAAGTGCTGATATTTTCAGAAGATATTTCCCTCTTCCCCTTTTAGCAAGCAATGGTGGGGGAAAACACATGTAACTGGTGGGAGCTTCTTGTCATGAGTCATGAGGAGAGAGGACTCAGGGGTGCAGAAAAAGGAGCAAAATATACAAAGGGCAAGAAAAACTGGCTGGCAGTCTCCAAATGAGGAAGACTAGGAGAGAAAGAATGAAAAAATTAGAGACCATCAGGTGATGCGGAGCTCCCCAGGGCGAGGGCCACTAGAGCCATGCATTTCTGTTAGGGAGGAGAGCAAGAGTTGATGTTGGGAATCAAAATCTCTGTCTTTGGACTAATTCTCCAGTTATTAATGAAAATATTTAACAGTGGATGGGAAAAAGGCCAGCAAATATGACACTTATTCCCAGAGATGAGAAAATCAGTCGGGTTAGAGCTGTAATTGCCCTCATCTAACATCCAAACCTTATATGGAATAAAATGAAAAATGTCTCAGGTTTGGAAAGGGAAAAGAAAGTGGGTGAGTTTGGAAGTAGAAGTACAGGAGTATCATGAAGAAATCTGTTCTTCTATTATTGGCTCAGTCAAAAACAAGCAGTATTGGAAAGCTCACAAGAGAGTCTGTGTTTGTGTGATTCCAGTCTGATTTCTACAAGTAAAAAGGGGTCAAAAGTTTATCCAAAGTTTAACCAGTATCTGAACTTTGCAGAGCTGAGCTCAACTGAACCTTTTACTGAAATCATTCCTCCAAATGTGATGCTATTTAGACCCACTTTTTCAGTTAACCCACGTCATGCTCTTATTAGACTGCCTTCACCCTGTCTGCTCTTGCTTACTAACGTGCATCTTTGGAGTTAATACTCCTACTGTGGAGATGCAGAAACTGAGGCCAAAGTATCATGAAAGGCATTAAAACACACTCTCCTCCCACTTGCTTTCCTTGTACTCTTTCCACTCAGTGCTTTGACGTGCACACGAAACTACTTTGTCTGTCTGTTGCAATCAGGTACGTGGTTCAACAGGGTGGATGTGAGCTGGACAGTTTCATTCACCCAGGCTGCTGTGGCTGCTTCTTTCTCTGCCAGACCTTTGATCTCAGTGCTATGTGGTTCTTTCTGGCTTTGCTGATGGGTCTTATTCAGTGCCTTTGCCTTTTAACTGCCCAGGCTCAGGGGCAGGGTGGCCTCTGTGTGTCCCTCCACTTCAAGGAAAGTCCAGCATGAGAAAGCCATGGCTGGAAAAGCACAGTGTCTAGTAAACAGAGGGGGAAGTGTGGGATCTAAGGGGCAGACAGATATGGAGAGATTACTGCTTTTACCCCAGAGTGCCTCCACTGGCATCTACAGGTTCTGCCCGGGGCTTCTCTGCAACACCTGTACATCACCAATGTAAGAGCAGTAAGTTCCATTGCTTGCATATCTTAGTGCAAGGTGCAGTTTGAAATAGTAGAACTGTGTTTCAAACCAGCTAGGCCAGCCTAAGAAGCAAAATAAATTCTTCTTATGAAGCAGTCCTCACATAGTCTAGCAGTTATATCTGCAGAGATACTGCTTCTTCACAGTCATGAGCCACATACTCTGCAGCAAAAATCTTGTGAGCTTCTACACAGCCATGAGATTTAAAGCAAATCCTCAAAATTATTTACGATCTGAGAGAGAAAAACCTGAAAAGTGAACTCCAAAGCTATACAAATTTAGAAACCCAAACTCAGCTCAGAATTTAATCCTTAGACTTAATCTGTAGATTGATAAATGTATTAAAATCAGAGAGGCTCTGAAGTTCATTCCAACAGATACTGGAAATATATCCCCAAAAAGTTGTTCAGATTCCCTCAGGCAATCTTTTTCTAGCTGATTTTCCTGTTTCAATAGCAAGAAGAGATGCAACTTATAGAAAGATACCACTTCTCTTCTGTCAAATACTGCACATTCCAGAGAGCTTGCTCATGCTACATCCTTCCCTATGGAGCTGCTGCCTAACTTTCCCAAAGCTGATATTAATATCACAGACCATTATAATACAGTTATTTTCATGGAAGCCTGGGAGGAAGTCACGTGGTATTAATTGGTCCCTGGTGCCCATAAGGTCTCCATTCAGTTTGTTGTTTTTACTTGCATAAGCAGCAATGAACTGAAAAGCTGAGGAAGTAGCAGTGATTGTCTTAAATGAGTAAATTTTAGTAACTGATTTGCTAATGAGTAATTGTTCCACTTAATTGGATGAATGTATTTATTAGGCAGTTTGAGGGGACACACACACTCATTCTGCACCAGCCAAACTATGTTTTCACACCTTCTCTGCACCTGCAAGGGTGGGACTTCCTTGGGTACTGGTGACAGTGTCCTCTGTCTGATGCCCTTGGGTGAGGCATTATCCCAGCTCCCTGCCAGGGAGGAGCATGGTGTGCTGGCTGCGCATGCATCTTCCTTTGTCCATGTGCTTTACTGAGAACCTCAGTACACTATTAAAACAGACACACACACACCCAAGACCACCAGAAGGGGCCTTTCTTGCCAAATACTTCTGCTCCTGTCACCTGCCAGTTCAAAGCAAGTACCACTCTTCCACTGGTGCTGCTGCCTATTAACCATATGTGCCCAATTTTGAGACAGCCAGAGCCAAGAGTGTCAAGCTGGTCTGGCTAAAAACTTGGCAGCACATGTGCCTGTGTGTGCTCTGGGAAACAGGGCACCCTGTGTCTGACTGTGAGCAGCACCAGTGCAGCAGAGAGGTGGGGAAGGGCACAATCCTGCAGGCAAAGGGCCTTCCAATTATTTACAGAATTGTTAAAAAAGATCATTCACGCGAAACATTTTGTTCAGTAGCAGATTTTTTGTTAATTTTTTTTTGGTCACAATATATAATTTCTGCTAAATGTTTTAACTTTTCCTAAGAAATGTTACTGCCAGCTCACCGGAGCACTAATTTGTCTGCCTCAATCTTCTCAAGGATTTAGAAGTCCTAGCTAAACACTTCCTCCAATATAATCCTCAGGGAGGACAGTCACAATGCACCAGGACATCCTTCCTTCAAGACAGGGAGTGCTTGAAGGTTAGGAGGAATGCACAGTGTCAGTCAGTTGGGAATGTGTTTATCCATTCATATGAATCAATACCTGAGGCAACTAATCCCCACAAGATGTCATAGCAGCATTTTCGAATTGAAACTTTCTTCTTTCCAATATCCCCCAACCCTGAATTTTTACAATTGATGATATTTTGGATAAATCCCCAGGTTTTTAACCGTCTAGGAGAAAAAAAGTATTTTGCCACATTTTTTTAAATGGTAAAATGGTATTTGTGTATTTATGTGCCTACATTTTTCAGTCTGCAATCAGTGTAAAAGAAAACCTCGGGTGGAGTAAGTAAAAGACTGCATCCCTCTAATCCACTAAATTCTATAACTGTCCTGATACTTTTGAGCACTGACACTGCGAGACATTCAGTGCTGGAAATTTTAGCAATAGCATTCACCTTTTGCCATGTTCACTTCACCTGATTCCAGAGCTCTCCTGTTGCCAAAATCCTCAGTTTCTCTTCTTCCCATCGGACGAGGGTTCCTCTTTCATCCTCTACAAAGCTTGCATACTACAGTCATGCCTAATCAAAAAAAAAAAATCTTAGCAGTATCAAGAACCAAATATTAGTGCTGATGGAAATGTTTACAGCAGGTTGACACTTCACCAAGAAATGCTCCTGAATAGTATCAGGGCCTCTGAAAAGTTACAGATGAGCCATGCCCCGGCTCTTCCAGCCTTCTTCCAAGGTTCTGCCCCTTAAAATTATGGAATTATTTAGATTAGAAAATACCTTTAGGATCACTGAATCCAACCATTAACCCAGAACTGCCAAAGCCACCACCACTAAACCATGCCTGTAAGCACCACACCTACATGTGCTTTAAATAACTCCATTGATGGTGAATCCACCACTTCCCTGGGCAGCCTGTTCCAGTACTTCACAACCCTTTCAGTGAAGAATGTTTACCAATATCCAATGAAACTCTCCTGACTGTAATTTGATACCACTTCCTCCTGCCCTCCTTTGGGTGACCAAGGAACCCATTACAAGTAAAAAGTCCTTACAAAAGAAAAGGCTGGGTTTTTTATCTGAAATCAACCAGCTCAGTGTAATTCCATTCCAGAAAGATCTGAAAGGCTTTTTTGTTTTTATTCCAAAGCTGAATGAAAACAATTTTTGAACTTCAACAGTTGTTGCAAAATGGAATTGTCATCTTGTGGACAGCACCACTGAGCATATGGCGTTACTGTCAAATAAATCTTGTTTAATATCAAAATGAATAACATTGCACTGATTGCACTCCACAGTTTATTTTTAACTCACTCAAGCCCTATCTTTTCTCATCTAAATAGACCTCTCAGAGAATCTCAGAGATTTCCTGCAGAACTGAGTCTATTTCGCTGTGCAGTGTGTTTTGCTATGCAAGCTATCATCTTTGTTACAGCATTTTCATTGCTTTGCAAGGACAACCACAACAGGAAACAGTCTGTTTTCTTCCTCTTCCTGGAAGCATTGGACATCTTGCAAGAAAGTTTGTCCACCAAACTTGACAATTTATAGTTCATTTTTGCTGTTCCAAGTGATTTGGATTATGTGGACAATTATTGTTATTTTTTTCCTTAGGTGCTCAGTCACATCAAAGCACCCTTGTATTGTTAATGAGTATTTAAATATTTGCTGAAGAAAGATCCTTAGATATCAAACCATACTTGGCTAACTGTGGAAAATTGTGCCTCCAACAAATTTCTTATCAATGTGAAATTTTTTGTAGGATTCAAATCTAAGGTAAAAAAAAAATATTTTAACATATTTGCACTTGATATGACTGTGAGGTACAGCAGTGTAAGTATGTCCCTTACACCCGAGCAGAGGTGAGGTTCAGGGAGCTGAAAACTCACATCCTTGAGTATTTTGGTGCTTTTCATTTCAAACCCTATTTGCAGAGCTGAACAAATATAGTTCTTAATACTTATTGAGAAATTTGGAGCAAAATAAAGAAGTGGCCTGAGGTTTCTCAGCACTCAGCTCAGGTGAGGCAAACACCTGCATCATCTGTACCTTCCTTACCCTAAGAATGTCTGGCTGTCCAGTAAGCTCTGAAGATGAAACCCTACACTTCCACCCTGCATTTCTTTATTTTAGAAAGAGATACAGAATGCTTTTTCTGCAGTTTGTTTGCATTCAGTTTTATTTTCAAACTTTTTTGCTCTTTCTGAAATAGGAACTGGTTGCATACAGACCAAGCTGAAAAAGTCTTTTTAGCTTCCTCTGTCTCAATTTCTCTTTCCGGACAGTGAGAACAATGAGTCTTCTGTAAAAGTACTGATTGAAGAGTGGTTCAGTCAAATTTACCTGCCACATCCCAGTATAGATCACTTTTTTTTTATCTGTATCTATGTTTGTTTGTGTCGAGGGGTGCAGGAAAATTTGCATTCACAAACTTCGCATCATGATTTAAGGGACTTCATCTTTATCTGGTACTAACAGGCATAGCTCCATCCACAAAGCTCTAACAATGAGGAGACCTATGACTGTAGAAATCAGCAAAAAGCATGCACAGCACTTCCCAGGGTTTTCTCCTGACTTGAGCTCCTTTTGTCCAACATTTAACAGGAGGCCCAGGCTAAATAAGACACCAGAGGGCAAAGGAATGATACTAATTCACAAACAACCTCATAAAACTATTCTTGTAGGCACTTTAAAAAGTTTTAGATGTCTGCCAAACAGATGAGGTCACCATGAGCAGTCAGCAAGTCTTGCTATGCAAGAAATAGTTCTATTCAAATTTTGCTTAAATCAGTAGAGGGGTAAGTTCAATAGAGGAGATCACAGTCTGGCCACTGCATACCTATTTCTTCATCAGGCAGTCATCATAAGTGGACTAATTTGTGCTTCAGTCTTGACTTAATGGTGTCCATGGGTTAAAAAAAGTACACATCATCTAAAGGTTATTTCCACAGAATGATGATTCCCCAGTTCATCAGAGCACTTCAGGATGTGAAAGTGGAAAGATTTAGTTTGTCATTACCTGCTGCTTCATACAGAAAGGATCTGCCTTGCACACAGGGAAAGAGCCTTTTGTACTCCTGTGGATCAGGGTGCTCTCAGTGTTTTGTTTTCTTCCCATAAGCTATCTCATGAAGTAAATAAAAAGGATTGCTGAAGAGATCCATCTGCTCTTCTCTTTTCAATGGGGAAGAAAAAATTGCTTTCCTCCCCACTGCTTTTTGAATCTCATAAATACATTATTTGCATACTAGATTACTGTTTAGTTCCACATCATAATTTGTTCAAGTATATGTAACATTTCCATTTTTGTATTTCATCATAACTTCCCCATTCCACATTTATCAAACAAATCTTAACCAAGAGCTTGGTTTTGTTTGTTTGGTGTGGCATAGGGTTTTTTTTTTACAGCCACAAAGATTATTTATTTATTTATTTAGCAAATGATAAGATTTTTTTCTCTCATAATTTTCATTGTTCTCTTTTCCAGTTCTCTTTTACTCTTGCCAAATTCATCAGTCCATTAAGCAATTAGCCCGTTACCACTCCATAGCCCCCCCCACCCCCACAAGGTTCACTTCATCTGTCACAAAAATTTAACAGTGAAGTAGTTAGCATTTTATACTATTTTATACTGTTTTATACGATTTTATACTGCTTTATACTGTTACTTTTTAATGGGAATAATAAGGATAGTTTTATGAGGTTGTTTGTGAATTATCATCTATAATTTTTCCCCTTGTCATCTGCTCACTCTGTCTGAGACCTTTGGTAAGAGCAGAAGAAAATGAATGCCACTGAATATAAAACCTAGTGAAATGCTGCACCTGATTTTATTTTGTTCAACAGCTGGAAGAAAAGGGAGCAGCTTCAGTGGTGATGCTAAGCTTGTGAATGCCAGGTGAGGATTAGGTAATTCAGCCAGATGAGATAATTAGTGTACATATGTTCTGATGCAAGTAGAGAAAACCAGGCTTACCAAGTTCTTTAGAAACACTGGCCCTGTTAAACAGGGTTGATCTGAGATTTGAATGCTCAAGTTTTGATGTGGCAAACCTGCCTAGTTCAGAAAGTGGCTCTGAGAGGTCCAGAACTGATGGACCAAGTCCAAGGAGTCAGTGCGAATTTTTTGAATGCTACCACGACTCAGATCATTATCTTTTTCTCAATAAGAATTCTATTCTAAATAAGAATACTAGCATGGAATTTTGTTCCTTTGGACCTTCTGTCCTCTCCAGTTTTTATTGAATTGAACTGAATGTCTCCAAGTGATTTATCTTTGAGGACTTTTCTGCTGAATTTCAGCAGAAATATATATAATTGTGTTTCCATTTTGGAGCAAACCATTATCAGGCAGGAATCTGAGACAGTAGTATGAGTTATATTTATTTCTGCATTTTATATCCTTCCTGATAACTGGAAATTTCAGCTAAGATCTTTGTAAAGAGACAAAAAATGAGGCCCAAGGTGAACTAAGATTCATGCCCTTTATGACATAAAAACTAGCCCATTTAGAATGTCATCTAAAATGGCAAGTAAATGTGTTTGTAACGTGTTCAGTGCAGCAAAGGTCAGTAATGCAGATATTGTGCACGTTATATGAGCATTTACTAATTTACTTTACTGTGCAGGTGACCAAGCACTGGAACAGGTTGCCCAGAGAGGTTGTGGAGTCTCCCTCACTGGGGATATTCATGAACCATCTGGATACAATCCTGTGCCCTGTGCTCTGGGGTGACCCTGCTTGAGCAGGCAGATTGGACCAGGCAACCCACTGAGGTCCCTTCTGACTTGACACATGTTGTGATTTCGTGATTCCATGTCCTGCGCAAGTCAAATGTATCTCCTGTAATGCCAAAAAACCCCATAATTCATATGGAAAATATGGCCTGTGTGAAAATGATAACCCAATTTTGCTCAAGTTTTTCTTTAACCAACAGCCTATGGGCTTTTCTCAGGTGGTTCCTTCTTTCTTCATGGTTGCATGAACCACAGTAGAGAAATGAAGACCTACCTGGCCAGATTTTGGTCCAAGAAATTATACTTTCATGCATGTGAATTTGACCACACTTGGTCATTGGTCAGGAAAAAGCACAAATTATCTTATTTCTTGCCCAACACCCAGATCAAATTCAAGGTACTTCATGTCAAGTCTCTGCTCTCTGTTGTTTCTTCTACTGACAGGGTGCGTGAGTAGAATCTGTCTTTCCAAAACTGCTGCGAATGCTTTCTTCTAAGGAGAAATTTCATACTCTACAAAATAGTTTTCCTTCAGGAAAATTTGTAAAATAGAGCTGACATCAGCTCAAAATCCAGGATCAATGCCCCCTTAGATTCTTATAGATGTTGAGACACATCTTCAAAACTTGGCCACTCTCTCATCTGCCTGATAACAGAAAGTTATCAGGTGCTGAAAGTGCCTCTGAGGAACTATATGAAGTGACTTATGGGCATCATTTCAACTGTTCCTCCTCCTCCTGCCAACAATGCCAGAGGATTGATGCAGCATGAAATAGCCCTGTGTTGTTCAACGCTCTCTTCACTACTGCTTCCTCATGAATCCAAGTAGCCTTCCCACATTTCCCACAAGGACACCTTGTTACCCACAGCAATTTGAATATATGTAAGTATGGTTGATACTGAGGAACTCCTTGTGCAGACTGTCTCCTACCTCTCAGAACATTTCCAAAATATCTGTCCCAGTTGTTAAAGAAAATGAAGCTGTGTGGATAGGAAAATTGTCTGCAAAGATGCAATGTTTGGCTTCTTTCCTCAGATCCAGAATGTACTATGTGTTCCTTGGATAATGGACAATGTGTTGGGTAGTTCCAGATAAGGTATCCAATAACTCTATTTTGTGTCCCCACTTTTTTACCCTTGTTCCAGAGAAAATTGGACAAGTGCCTGAGAAATAATTTTATTGTGTGGAGAGTTACTATGAAAACATACTCTGCTATTTTTCATTGTCCTCTAAAATGAACTCCCTAATTAAGTGCAAATGGGAAACTTACTTGGAGCAGGTTGTCTCAAATCTTGGACAAAACAGACACAGTAAAGTTTATGAACTTGATAGACTGAAGCTGCCAAAAGTCTATTTTGCTTTTCTTCCATTCATTGCACATAGAATATCTATAACATGTTGCTGAAAAATATAAAAAGAGGGGATTCCTTAGACATCTGTTTGCACTGAAAGTATTTAAAAAATAAAGGGAAAGGCAGATGATATTCCAGATGATAAACATTCGTGCAAATTAATCTTTTATGCAGTAGCTTTTATCTTCTTCTTAAAGAATATTTTCTTCTTAGTGAGTTGCACCCTTATGTAAGAAATTGCACTCATATTTTAAAAAAGTTCCTACATGCTATGGAACTTATTCCTCCTGAACTTGCATATAGGGGATCAGTTAATAGAGAAAAAGAAGACTAAAATAGCTTGCAATATGCAAATTGCAGTTCTTGCTGAAAGTGAACCTAAGTTTATGGTGAAGTTACAGGAGAATATGAGTTTTTTGCGAATTATATGTGTATGTATGCAGGTAGAGCTATCAGATTTCCCACTTCAAAAAATGATGAACAAAATTTTATGGAACCGTCTCATTTGGATATGCCAGGCCAAGAGGGAAGTGATGCAACAATTAAAGAATCCACCGCATGTGCTTTCTTTCTACGTAGTCTGAATGACGCCAGTCCAGTACTGAAGAACCACTTGAAATCCAAGGCTGGAAGCTAGGCTTGAGAACGCCCTCAGAGGCAGGATAGGTAATCCTGCAGGGTGCTGTGCCCTGTGGGTGCCCTACAGGCACCAAGGCACCAGTGCAGTGAGCAGGTGCTGGAGCTCCTTCAGCTCAGGCTCAGTCACTGTTCTCTTTGCCCAGCCTTGCCTGCTCTGCTCTGTTTATAATCTTACCACAATCTTGTGCCTTACCCTCATTTTATGGCCTTGATCTCAAGGCTAAATCCACTCTTGTGCTCTCCACAACATTTTTTCAGCTCATGTGTTTCACAAGAGAGAGGGCACTGCCAAGGCAGATCTGACATCAGGCCAGGGGACTACAGAGGGTTTCTCTTCCTGCTAAACTGTAGGGCATTAAGAGTTATGGAAAGCAAGAGGAATCCAAATACAACTGTGAAAGCTAAGATAACTGAAATATGGGCCAGAGAATGAATTTAGCTTCTGTCTGAAAATTTTCAGGGTTTTTTTCCAGGCTTGGCTACAGCTATGTGACTGTGTTTCTGGCAAAAAAAAACAGAAGTAGCTCTAATGATATCAGTGTGAATCTGATGGAAGATCAGGCTCAGACTCAAGAGATTTATCCATCTGTTTTATCCAAAAATATGTAGTCATCATAATCTGAAACGTAATTTTTTACCTATTCATGTACATTAAAATGCTGTTAAGAGAGATATGAAGTCTTTTCATCAACCTCATAGCACATCTGCTGGAAAGATCACCTTTCATCAGAAAAGAACGCTTTCTTTATGAGTGACAAAACTCCTCTGAAATCCTTATTTCCCAGGGATGTATTTTTCCCTAGGGAAAAAAAAAATTACTTTTGCCCCACAGGTCTTTTCTAATAAGACCTTTATTTGCCTCCTTGACTTTACCCTTCATTAGTGACTTTTCAGGCTTATTGGGTGTAAAAATAAAGGCTCATTTTCCTCTTTTAAATTTGCAAGCAGAGACAATCTAGAAAGTGAAGTTACAAATGCATGAAGAGACTGATGCTTCTCTCACTGCAACAAATCTTTGTGGTAAATGACAAATTTACACCAATGCAACTGATATGAAAAGGAATATCCTCAGGGCTTTAGGATGAAGAAATAGGGCAAGAAATGTCAAGTGACACGAGAAGGGTCATTAAGGCAGATTCTGGAGTAGGAATTTACTCACACTTCTGCACTGCAGTGGATATAAATATTCACCTCATCTCACTTTGCATTCAAGTGTTAAGTATTCAAACATGAGTGCATATTGCATGTGGCATAACTAAGGGCTGATTACAGAATTCTCTGAATACAAAGAGAGCAGTGCTTCTTCTCTAGCATAGATTTACTATCTGCCATTTGGCAAAAACCTAACTTTCCACTTTTAACATTCCCTCTTGCAAAATGCTGAACGGTCTCAATTCTCCTGGTGCCTAGAACCTTGTACTACACGGCCCTACACCACGGTAACATGATGTGCATAACTGAAGTGGTACCTCACAAAAACACAGATGGTGCTTGCACTGAAGAACTGTAGTGGTCACACATAGGCAGGAATGAGAAGACACTGCTGTAGAAGCTGCATGTAGAAACCATATCTGAATTTTACTCTGCTACAAAGCTGCTCCCTAAAACTACTTCAATAACAAATGTCATCATTAGGTCCAGCAGATTAAAACATGACATGCAAGTCCATCTATGCCATTCAAAGTCCTTATGCTGCCCAACTTCTTAAATCTACTCTAATTTGGTTTATGTATAGTTATTAGTATTTGGGGTTACACCACTTAAATCTCAGTATATTTCCACTGTAAGTAAACCTTGGCTTTATTTGCCCTGACTTTGTCTTGGTTTTGGCTCTATTGTGATCTTTCCCTCCAAATTTAATATAAAGGAGTTTCTCACGTTTATGGAACAAACACCTGCTCAAGTCCCTTGGGCATCTTGAGTCCAAGAAGAACAATAAAAAAGGCTTATCTTAAATGTAAGATTTGGTAAACTGATTTTTTGTAATAGGCAGGAGTGCATCATAATTCCAAACTGGGGTTTTCCTCAGAGTGAGCCCTGAATGTGAGGTGCCATGAGAGCGTGAGAACACTTACCTAATAAACAGAGATCACTGTGACAGATTCTCCACTGATTTTTCACCTCGTAAATATGTCACTTTAACTCCATACTTTTTTTAAAGACTTTTTCCACCAACTCTGATGAGATGAAACTATCCTGGAAGTATTTAAATACTGAGCTGGTCTTCCATTTGTGCTTCTGTTTGAGATAAAAAAGTATTAATTTAAAAAATCAAGTGCCATTTTAGGCTCAGATATATGGGAACATCATGTCCCATCTTCATTTTGTGCTGAAGAGGCTGGCTCTATGTTCAAGTGCTGCCATGTGAGAAAATGAGTTCTGTTGGGGTTTGTCTCTGAGCTTTCAGAGCTGCACATGTTTTGGAGAAACAGCAAGCAGTGAAATGAAGACTGGAAATCTATTTCAGACTCTATTGAAGATTTCCTCTGTTGCTCTATAGGCAAACACTTAGGTCTAGGTTTTTAAAAATCATCAATTAGGTAGATAACAAATTGATTCTGAAAGAGTGATTGTTTGTACAACATCCAACTGCTAATGTCGCACTCCCTCAGTTTATGGCTCCCATGGGATTGTGCAGCATGCTCTATAAATACTGACTTTCTATACCAAATTATTATATTTTTAATATTTTTAATGAATGTTATATTTTCTTTACATCATAATAAATTTAAACTTGATGCTCAGCATGCATACATTATTCAAAGGAGGACAGACAGTGATTACTGGAAGACGTCCAAGTAGGAAGGGCTGAAAACATTGGAACTGTTCAGTTTAGAGGTGAAAGGCTAATACAAGAAACAAAAAGAAGAAATAATAATTTAAAAACTAATAGAAGGAATAATTAATTAATCATCTTCTTGCAATTGGCTAGATTAACTACCAGACTAAATGAACTTCTTGAACCCCACTGGGTAATTCCTAGAGCAGACATGGAAATGTGATGTGTGATGCAGGCCAAACTGAGGTCCTATAAATGTGTTTTCGGTCATTACTTATTTTAAGGCAGTGCAATGCACTCTTAAAGATTTGTAAAGTGCTTGAGATTCTCTTATACAGGGTGTGAAAAATCATAAGTGTGTGAGAGCATGTGTGTCTGCACATGCTTCTTTTAGAGAGTTTTAATTTATGGGCAGAGACTTTTGCACACAAATAAACAGAAACCATACATAGTTTCATGTCCTCCTGAATGAATCCATCTGGCCAGATCTCAGTGTCATGGACTGGATTCATTCAGATAACGAAAGAGGAAAATAGATGGATTAATAAAGCAAAATGGAAAGTACAACTTAACATGGGGAAGCTAAAGGTGTCTGGAGCCAGTCAATAGAAAATACGTTTTAGAATGTCAGATTTTGTCCCAGTATCTACCTAGCAGAACTCCTGACAGAGTTCCATCAGAGCAGTATCTGTGGGCTCTGTACCATATGATGGGGAAGCTTGCACTCAATAACAAATAATCCCCAGGCAGCTATCACTGTCTTCTTTGCCTTGTTTTCAGTACTATCACCACAGCAGCAGTTATGACTATGTGTCATGTGGAATAACAGCTTGATCGTGTAACATTTCTGTCATGCCTTGACATCGGCTTCAAAAGCAATGATTTTCTATGCTAAATTAAAGTCATAAAATTAGGTCCTTCCCATGTGAATAAGCATGATAAATAGAGGATATTGATTGAAAAAAAACAAGGGAAGGTCAAGTTCCTTAAATATTACTAGCTTGGGAGTTCAGCCCTATGGTCAAATAGCACCTGACAAAAGTGTTTCTGTGCTTAAAACAAGCTTTTAGCAAATGAGGCAATATTTAATCAGGGTTAAATTGATAAATATTATCATATTCCATATGATTGAGTTTAG
>WBNQ01062019.1:31084-43182 GCA_013401375.1 Spizella passerina | reverse complement strand
TAGCCTTGAAACACAGCTTTCTCAGAGGGAATCCTTACTTCTCCTTACTGCCTCTGTGCTTCCCTGGACCCCTCTAAACCTTGTGAGGCCACATAGGAGGATGACTCAAGGAGCTGATCCAGAAGATATGTAAACCCCCACAAGTGAGTATTTCTGCCAGTTTAGCCCCTGGCTCTCTGCTGTCAGACCTATCCCAAGAAAAGCAAAAGCAGCTCATGGGAGAATCAGGTGGGAGCAGGCCAGCTCTTATCCAGCAGTGTCCTGGCCAATCATTTTTGCAAACATGAAACCTCATTCTTAGCTGTTCAGAACTTGGCTTGAGATATTTATGACTTCATCCAGAGAATATCCCATCTGATTATAGAGAGAGCTGCAGGTGTCCAGAGCTTTTGAAAAGAGACTCAGTGTCTAAAGCAAAGCATCTGGAATTAGAAGCCGCTCTTGAGTATTTGAATCTTTGTGATTCACTCAGAAACAAGCCAGTGGCACAGTCTGAAATAGATCTGCTGCCTCCTGCCTCTCAGCCATGTTCCCTGTGCAGTAATGCTCATGCCAGACCCTGCCATCTCCCACATACTTTGTGACTCATTTTGTCCCTAAAACTATTTGCACCTGATGTTTTATTAACAGTGTAATGGTTAAAAATATGGCCTTCAGAAGAGTTTAATTAAACCACAATAATTTTCTTATTGTAAGTCTACAAGATTTTATCCTTTGCATGTTCCCCAGCTAATGCCTAGAGAGGCTGCCTGGAACAGAGGCCAGCCAGAGTTAAAGGAATAAAGTAGGTATTTATTGAAAGGCCTTTAAAGGATACACCTTGGGCAGCACAAGAGCCTGGCCAGGGCTCTGCCCAAGCTTGGGTCCATCCCAAATGGACCCAAGATGGACAATGGTCACAAGTTTTCACACTTTTATAAGTTTTGGTCCATTTACATATTGGGGTTAATTGTCCAATTACAGCTTCAGGTTATGAAGTCCCATCCTCCCAGATTGCTCTCCTCAATTTGCTGTTTGTACCTTTTGGGCCTGAAGCTGCAATGGTGTCCTTGGTTCTCAGCTGAAAGGATTGTTTTGTCTAACTAAACTGTGAAGAGAACTGGCTAATACTTTGTATGAAGTTCTGAGTTACACACTAAAGCAGGACAGAATCTGGAAAGCATGAAAGCTAAAACTGAAGGCCTCACAATATCTGCAGTCTTCCAGGACAGTCTGCCCTTGACTCTGGCTAGCAGCAGCTACACTCAAGTGAACACATATGGGGAGAAAATGTAACTTCCATCTTTCTTACCTGTGTTTCCTCCTTGGTTTGTCCAGTGAACTATTTATTACAATTAAATCCATCTCTAAAATTTCATCCTTCCATGAAGCTCTCATCTTTGCTCCTCACCAAAGATGCTCTCTCCATTTTTTAATTTCTGTTCTGTGTTGCTAAATCAGGGCAAATATCTTTAGACCTGGCACAACATCAATATACTTTCCTATAAAAACAAAATCATTTTTACTGCTGCCATGGCGCTCCTTTAACTCTTATCCCCTTTTACAACATTATAGATTTCCTGTGTGTTGCTTTTGTATGTCTTCTGGCGTGACATTAGGCAGACCTGTGTTTGTGAATGTGACACATATTCCAGAAACTGAAAGGAGAAATAAGCTAGCCAGCTAGCTAGAAATTCTCTGATACTGAAGGCATTTAGGATGCTTTGGTGATAACGGCATATTTATGAAGAAGCATAGTGAGAACATTGTGAGTACTGTAGGCCTTCAAATTAACACAGTATGTATGATTGTTTCACTCCTTCCTCTCCGAATGTGTTTGGAGTTTGTGGTGGGAGCTGAAGCACAAGGTGAATTCTGACATTTTTCCTGGGAGAAGACCTGTGGCCCACTGCAAAATCATGCCCTTTATTTGCTGTCCAGTATAACTTGCTTTTTTGCTTCCTAACCTGTGTCGCAGGCATTTATACTGCCTTCTGTGCGGACTCACTGTGTCTAATAACTATCTGAACTTGGTTTTCTCATTTCAGATGAGTGCTCTAGGCCTGGGACTGGGTACATGAGTTACCTGTGCCACTAGGAGCAGCATCAGAAAAGGATTAACAGAGCAGTCTGAAAAGGATAAGAATGCAATTGCATTCAGTGAAGGATCTCATTCTGTCATCTCTAGTTAGGTGTGCTTGGAGAACATTTACTGAGCAGTGCTTACATGTCATTCTGTGAGTTTCTAGGTCTCATGGTGACACTGTAGGCTGATCTGATGAGATTTAGGTAGTGCTTATGGGATTCTAAAGCCCAGAGGCTGTGAGACTAACTTATAAAATTAACACTGTGGGGATGAAGGGTGTCATCACAGAAAGGGACTTAAAACTCCTCAGTCATGCCTATATCTCATTCTGTTTGCTCACATTCATCTAACTAAGGCTGCAAGAGATAGTGGGCAGAAAAGATGAGCAGAATCAAGGGTGTTCTCTGGATCAAACTTTTCTGCTCAAATCTCTGCTTCATCAAATCTTGTGTATGTAGGTCTCAGCGCTTAAATTTTCCTGCTTACTTCAACAGCCTCTTTGGCTAATATAGGGATTTAAGGCATTACTTGAGTCTCAAATTTATTCTTTCTTTCAAGACATTTACTGTTTCTGATTTTGATTCCCAAGGAGATCAAAGAAAAATAAAAATATCAGTAGGTCCACTGAGACCTACTGATATGACATCAGGCTGTCCACTGAGCTGGTCAAATGAGGGGAAACTGGGCATCACCCAAACAGAACACAATTTATCCCTAGCATTTCAACAGTTCACAGTTTCAAGGGGAGAGGAAAGAAGTTTTTAGAAGGAAGTGTTTGCCTTTCCTGTGGCCCAAGGAGGGCCAAGAGAGGGAGAACCACCACGTTCTTTCCCTTGCATTTCTTGGGTTACTAGCCGAGTGTCCCTTTCACAAAGTCATTCTGTATTTTACGGGTCTAAAATGAATGATTATAATGTGGGATTTTACTGGTGTTGGGGAAATGATTAATGATGTGCTCCTCTGAGAACAAAAACGTTAAGTTGTTAACAAGTTGTAAAGAGTGTGCTTGTAGAGTTTACAGTAAGATATTGGATGTCTGCCATGCATTGTTTAAGAGTGACTGAGCAAAATCCAGACAATTCATATCAGCGTGGCTTTGCCACTTGCTGCAGCAGGTTTGGGTTCATGCACTGGGGAGGGCTGCTGGAAAGAATTGTGAGCAAAGTTTTCAGCCTGGTCTTCTCTCATTCAAGAGCTGAACCCAAAAGGCTTAGTAGTTACTTATAACTACTGTATAACAGTTGTGATAACTGTTTACAAATCTTGTGAACACTGATAAAAGGAGATATTTAAACATAACAAAAAATCTTTATTAAAAATATAGGAAGGTAAGAGAATATTACTGCTCATGATCTCCTCTCTGGGGGACAGGGCTGTCCACCACCCTGCATTCCAGTCCAGTTACTTATTTTGGAGAATCTAACTCTTATGAATTTTCCCTCCTGCATGGAAAGTATTTAACAAAAATCCAAAACAAAGTGAAACAATCACACAAATAAACAAACAAGCAAAAATCCCAAACAACACACAAAAAAGGCCACAAAAGAATGCCTCTTCAATGGAACATTTCTCAGATTCTTTATGTTTTCAGTAGCCAACAAGGTGTGTCCAGCCAGTGTGCTATGGAGTGTGTGGGACACAGATGTCAAACAGCAGTACTGACTATTTTGCTTTGACTTCCTTAGATTTTAGCTGTCAGAATTATTCTCTATTCTCATTTCAGTCTTAGTGACTTTATATTTTTAAATCCCTTTGGACATTTAAATATGGATCAGAATCTTCTCTTTAATACCAGTTTTCTCTGTCAATAGAAAACAAGCTGACAAATCCTCCCCTCTACTCAGCCTTTGCCCATGAAATGAAAGAGTGCTTGCCTGCTCCAGTTGCTAACACACTTGTATTTCTCTGTCATGTCTTGACCAGCTGTACAGAATGGCTGCTGAGAATGACTGGACTGGAGACAAGCCAATCTTCTCATCTTCACATACAGTTTATGGCAGACCCCTGTACTTTGAAAATCCTTTTAAAATTGAGGAACACATTTTGAAAACTATGTACTCAAAGTGAAATTGTCTAGTCTTTCACATCTAAATCAAAAAATCTGGGACAGTGCTGGTAGAAGAGTGCAGTCCTAAAGAAAGCTGTATTTCTTTAATTTCAGGGAATTGCTAGGGAGAAATCGACTTCTCTAATCAAGTGGTTTTGCAGGCAGCAGTTGTAGATCATGCTCTACTTTTCTACTGAGGTTGATCCTGGATGTTCTTCATAGCTCAGTATGTCGCTGTGAAGAGAGGGGATCAGGGTGTACCTCAACAATCTGCCTAAATACCAGATGGGAGGGAATAAAGAAGGAGATTTTTCCTGGGTGCTCAGTGAGGGCACAAGAGACAGTGGACACAAACTGAATCACATGAAAATCTATCTGAACACAAGAAAAAGTTTTTTACATCAAACACTGAAATAGGTTTCCCAGAAATGTTGTGAAGTTTCCATCTGTGGAGATACTCAAAACCCAGATGGACATGGTTCTGGGCAAGCTGCTGCTGCTGACCCTAACTGAGCATGGGACGTGGATCTGCTTTCACTTTGCAAGTGGCTGTGAGTGAAAAAAATTAATTTATACCTAAGAGGGTCAGGTATGTATTACTGAATTTTTCATGTAAGAAGTATGAGACATCCCATACCATGTAATTCAGAGAGAGACTTAAGGACAAAATTATAAGATTGTATTTTTTCTTAATTCTTCACATATCCCTTGTGGTTTTAGATATTTGTGGAGTCTAGATAGAAATGTTAGCCTTTAACATTCATGTTGACATTTAATCCATGTGTAATATATGTAATAGATATAAATAATTTTAGGGTACATTCCATTATTTCAATGAAAAATCCCATGTCAATGTGACAAACAAACACAAGTTAATTTCAATTTTTCTCGTATTATTATCAACAAGGAATTAAAAATAAATACTCCAATAGTTAGATTCACTTTGTAAGAATATAAAAAGAATAATAGACCCAGGACTAACAAATGACAAGTGCAATGTTAGCATTCTTGTCAAAGATCTGCTTGCTACATTTGCTCTTTAAAATTCAAGTTTATTTAGCTAATTGGACAATACATGGCTCAGATTCTGGCTACATTACAGCTATGTCTCTTTACAACACCAGTGGCCAGGATATCAGCAATTCTGGAATGTTGCCAGGACAGAGCCACTGTGGGCTAAGTCTAAACCATTTTCTGCTTCAGGAAGCAGTGGATGTTGAAGTGGAGAAGTCAAAGCAGCCTCAGGGGACTGGGCCATGAGCAGTCTGTGGGCAGCTGTGCACCATGATCCCTTGCTGATCCCTTGTATAAGCTACAAAGCTGTGGGAAGAATCTTAGCAGGGTCACCCGTATCCCTGCCTGGACTCACATGGTGTGACAATGTGCGTATTGGCCCTCGTTCAGGCTGAGAGGAGCCCCTGTTGTACCTCCTCTGCGCCATAACTAACTTGCCAGGCACTGCAGTTCTCTCCTCACATGCAATGGACAGTTTACTATTAATTGATAGTAATACATAATTTTTCAGATATTCCTGTTCTTGGATGCAATGGAAAGAGTGTCTCCATGGAACCAATCCCATGTGTCCTATCACTGCATCCCAGGGAGGGGCAACACTTGCCTCTTCAATTCCCCTCCTAAAGAAACTGCAGAGGAGTCAGGGTACCCCTCAGCTCCTTCTCTACAAAGTAGAGAAGCCCAGAGTCCTCAGCAGTTCCTCACAGGACATGCCTTCCAGCCTCTCACCAGCTTTGTTGCCCTCCTCTGGACGCACTCAAGGACCTTCACAACCTTCTTAAACTGTGACACACAGAACTGCACTGAGCCCTGCAGGTGAGGCTGCACAGCCCTGAACACAGGGACAATCCCCTCTCCTGCGGCTGGCAGTGCCACGCTCCAGGCTCCTGGGATGCCAGGGCTCACTGTGGGCTCTGTCCCCTCTCCTGTGGCTGGCAGTGCCACGCTCCAGGCTCCTGGGATGCCAGGGCTCACTGTGGGCTCTGTTCCCTCTCCTGTGGCTGGCAGTGCCACGCTCCAGGCTCCTGGGATGCCAGGGCTCACTGTGGGCTCTGTTCCCTCTCCTGTGGCTGGCAGTGCCACGCTCCAGGCTCCTGGGATGCCAGGGCTCACTGTGGGCTCTGTTCCCTCTCCTGTGGCTGGCAGTGCCACGCTCCAGGCTCCTGGGATGCCAGGGCTCACTGTGGGCTCTGTTCCCTCTCCTGTGGCTGGCAGTGCCACGCTCCAGGCTCCTGGGATGCCAGGGCTCACTGTGGGCTCTGTTCCCTCTCCTGTGGCTGGCAGTGCCACGCTCCAGGCTCCTGGGATGCCAGGGCTCACTGTGGGCTCGCCCTGAGCCGCTGTCAGCCAGCGCCCTCAGAGCCCTTCCTGCAGGGCTGCCCAACAGCCACTCCTCTCCCGCTGGCCTGCTGATATTAGATGTCGTGCCATTGAGGACAGCCCAATGTTCTAAGCCAGTTCCATCCCTCTGCAAGGCCTCTGGTCCCTCAGAGTGCCAACCATCGTCCAGTTTGGAGTCATCAGCCGTGTGCTCACGGTGCATTCCAGTCCTTCCTCCAGGTCACTGATAAACACGTGGAACAGAGCTGAGCTGCGCCCTGAGGAACACTGCTGGTGGCTGCTCACCAGGCAGATACAGCCCCAGTCACTGCACCCCTGACATGGGCTCAGGTTAGTGACTGAGCCCCTCAGGCCTATATCAAGTCATACTCTAGAGATTTACTCTGAATTTAGGCAATAATTCTGATTTTGATTCTGTAATGGGCATCTTGAACAAGCTGGGGCTAAACATTCCATGTCTTTGTGGCTTCCTTTCCCACTCTGTTGAAGCAGGGTGGAAAGGAACACAAAAACTAGCTCCAACATTAAAAAATACTAGCTTAAGTCTGAAGTCCTGAATTTATTATTATTTAAGCTTTTATTATAATTCTTACCCTTACTCAGCAAAGTCATTGAATTCTGTCATAAATACTGGCCATGAATTGACTGAGTGCACTGACGTTTCATATAGCTATATGTTCATAAATACCTAAAAATTGTATTTTTAAAAGCAAATTTGAGACCTTTTTAATTAATGTTTCTAATGAACACTCATAGAAAACAATTCCAAAATATGTCATTGTCTACACTGAGTTTGTTTATAAAAACAGAGTGTATGAGTACATCTTCAATGTACACACCCAAGGGCAATTGCTACTTCTAACCATTGTATTTGAAAAAGGCTATTTTCTGTTTTGTGCTCTTTAAATGAAACTTTTTCCAACATTACAATTTCATATTAGTAAACATTAGACAAAAAATAACTGTAGATAGGCTTCTAATGCATACAAACAGCAATTGGATGTGTAGCATATATGACATCAGAAACAATACCTAGTCACCTAGGTTTTGTTTTTTTTTTTTTTCTTGGGGTTTTCTTGGTGTTTGGTTTGTTTTTATTGCTGTTGTTGAAGAAAACAAGGTGATGCCTTTCTTTGTTTTGCAGCTCTACAGCAAAACTATTAACTAGTCATTAACTATATTTTCCCACATGCTTCTTTGAAGTGTATATATATATGTAATATATAAATGGTAGGCTAAAAGTGACACCCAAACATGTCACCTACTTCAAAGTTACTTTTGCCTCAAAATAGCATGGATAGTGAGGTATTCCCCTGAAGCATTCCAAAAGTAAATCTGTTTTTTTTCAGCTTGAGAGAAATAGCTGCTAATTCTAAGGTACTGTTTTCATTTCTCTACATCAGGACTGCACATTTTCCCCAACCATAAAATTTTCTCATAATAGAAATGAGCCATTCCCCAAGGGCGTGGTTATCAAAAGATAATCTCACCCAATCTGATTGGAGGCATAAGGCTCATGCCTCAAAATGCTCCAGGGTATGATTATCTGATGATAACCATACCCTGTATCATGTCTTATTGATTAACTAATAAAGATTCAGCATTATTATTTGGGTGAGGAATTAAGATATCAGCAAGAGGTCTGATTCTGGAATGGGAAAGTTTCTTTGAAGCTCTCCAAATAACCTCTCTTGTTCTAATTATAGCATTGCTGAAATTATGGGGTCACCAGATGCCAGCTTTTCCTTCTAATTGTGGTTATATCAATGGTAAGTTAAAACTGAACCATACCCATATATATATATACTTATGTAAAGACACAATTGCACTCAGCTGCTTGCTTTGCATCTATATTGCAGTGTAGGTTACACAGCAGAACAGAATTTCACACTCTGGAGAGGGTTTTAGTCTGGACACTAGCTGTGCACCTCAATCAGGGCAACTCTGAGCTTTGTGAGCAGTTACATTGCAGAGGGATCTCTGTTCTCACAGGGAATTGATCCCTCCTTGCCTACACACTCGTAAGAAAAGGGACAATAAAGCCCACCCTTGGGCTCCTGAGTCTCCCAGTCCAAGGCATCCAAGCCAAAGGCTTTGTATAGCTGTTTATCCCTTAATTCTCCTAAACAACAGTATGGAGAGGCCTTAATCTGGTGCTGGAGCTTTAACTGCATAGCCACCTCCATTCTTGCTGTGGTGCAGTTTGTTCTGTACAAAAAAACCTGCTCAATGGTGTGAGACTTACTTGAACAGGCAATCTGAAGGCTAATGTTGCAGCCAGCACATATTGGACTGCTCTGCAACAGTAAAAAGCTGGAATGATTTCACTGACTTGAAATCATTCAAGAGTGGAGCAAACCTAGGTTAATAGACACATCTAAGAAGAAAATGTGTCTGGTGTATGCAAGAAAGACCTCACTCAAAATTCCCTTACAATGCAACTTCTACATACTGAGATCAGAGGAGGCAATAAGTCCCTTTTGTTAAGAGTTAGGTGATTTTTTGGAAAAGGAGGGAATATTTACATCTGTATGCAATTTCATCCTTAGCTGAATATTTAAAGCAATTAAACATTTGACCACACCTCTCATATAGGGATGTGGAGCTTAAACCTAACAAAAGGATCTGTGTGGCAGTGCAGTCCATACCACAGTAATCCACTATAATGAATTCTTTGGGAAATCTACTATGTCTGTTGTATTGTCATCCACTCTGTTAGTGCACAGTGTTAATTTGTGGAACTAGCTGGAGAAGTGTCATCCCACCCTTCCATGCTGCATGGCAGAAAGGGCTTGTTGTTCCTACTTGCCAGCACTGCTCCCCTTCAGCTGCTCACAGAGGGAACATGGATATAGACCAGGCTTTGAAAAATTCTGGCATTTGCACTATCGTGAGCCAGCAGTGCCCTGGCAGCCAGGATGGCCAGTTGTGTCCTGGGGGCACCAGGGACATCAGCAGCCAGGCAAGCGAGGGATTGTCCTGCTCTGCTCTGCACTGGGGCAGCCTCTCCTTGAATATTGTGTGCAGTTTTGGGTCCCACAGTATTGTAGGGATATGAAGCTACTGGAGAGCATCCAACAGAGGGCCATGGAGATGGCAAAGGATCCGGAGGGGAAGCCATGAGAGGAGTGGCTGAGATCCCTCTGTTTGTTCAGGCTGGAGAAGAGGAGACGGAGGGGAGACCTCACTACAGCTACAACTTCCTCATGAGGAAAAGCAGAGGGACAGACACTGATGTGTTCACTCTTGTGGCCGCTGACAGAACCTGAGGAAAAGGTCTGAAGCTGTGTCAGGGAAGGTTTAGGTTGGAAACAGTCACAGCACCAAACTGACCAGAGTTAAAGTGTTTAGACAATACTCTTGGGCACATAATATAATTTTTGGGTTGGTTCTGTGCAAGGCCAGGAGCTGGACTCAATGATCCTTATGTATCCCTTCCAACTCATCTTTTTCTGTGAGTCTGTGATTCTATTATTATTACATTGTCTATGAGTCTGTTATATTCCATGACCTGCAGCATCCTGAAGTAGGTTTACATGAAGTAGGTTCAGCAGCAAAAAAAGTTGTTTTCCTTCAGCATTTTCACAGATTCTTCCGCCTTTGTGACAGTGCTGCCATTTTTAATTGGAAGCTGCTAAAATCTCTGAAAGAGGCAAGGTGTTAACACTGTAACCTGTCTCAGTTCAAGATTTCTTTCAGAATGAATGATGTTATCCTAAGGCATGTACCTATAAGAGGAAAAATAAATTACTTTTCAGAGTAACTGTCTGAGTTTCTTTCTCACTGTTGACAAGAGGGAAAGAATCAAGGTGACTAACTTGGATGGGATGCCTGGTTTTTATAGAGCCAGGGGAGACGAAGGGATATCTGCCTGTATTATAGCAGAGTCTCAGCTGAAACTTGGGTTAATAGTATACAGTCTCTGCTGTTGCCATCCTTTCCTGATGTGCACAGCAAGTAGTGCTCAGCCAGGCTGCACACCATGGAGCTCTGTGCAGCAGATCCTCCTGTCTTCTGCACTGAAGATTTAGTGCCAGATGCCAACCTTGCTCTCAAGCCTTCTCTTCCTCTGTAAAAAAGGTCTCCTGAAAAGAAATGTACTGTTCCTACTAGAGACAAATCTTGCTAAGGAATGCTCTTCCTTCAATGGTTCCTTTTAGAATAATTGTTGATTTGTAGGAATGGGGTTCATCCTGAGTCATAATACATGTTTTTCTTGTCTTGAATTGGTTACAGTCTAGGTGACAGAAAAAGAGGAGGCAGGGCAGATTTAAAATCTAGAAATCAAAAGGTGTACATAAAGTGTTTTTTTTTTAAATGTCAAGATATTTGATCTCTGTCTTTCCACTCCCTATGACAATTACAGCTTTATTTTTCTATTATGTCTATGAAGTACTTTTGCAAAAGTGTTTCTGTTTTTGTCTGTCCTTTGTAGTCATGTTCTCTATTTATGTACAACAAGCTTAATCTACTTCCAAGACAGAAAAAAAACCCCACGTAGCCATCCTGAACATCAAAAATTAACTCAGTATCCTTCCTTTCCCTGAAACATCTTTGAATGAAAAGAACACTTCAAGACAGGGCAAATGGTTGACTACTAAAACAAAGGACTGCCATGATCCCCATTGTACAACACTCTTTCTACTCATGATGAGTAAGACCGCCCTGCCTGAAATACAGGATGCACTTAGCAGTAGTGGTCCCTTCAATTAAGATGGACAAGAAACCTGACTTGCACTTGAGGAAGAGCTTTTTAATAGTGCCAGGGCCCTTTTGAAATTTAAGAACTAATCATCTGTTGTCTACAGAATTACTTTATACGCAGAAAAGATAGAGCAGAATATAAAATCTGTACTTCTTCAAAATCTGAGACAAACAATTATGAACGAAAAGAAAGAGTCTTCTGATACTCCCTATCAATTTCAGGCATATATTCAGTGACTGGACTGGTTTTCCCATGCTGCTCATGGATATACAAGCCAACAGCAGATGCTGTGAGAATGTCCATTTGCCTTCCTTTCTTTCTGTATGACTTTTTTCCCTCTGCTCCTGTTACTTAGCTGTCCTGGCCCCCAGCTGCAGTGAGGCCCTCAAGGAGTGACCAGCAAGGAGCTGAGAGTCCTGCACAGCCTGCAGAGAGTTTCTAGGATTACATGAGATTACTGATCCCCCAGCTCCCTTCATTGCCAGCACAGATCATCAGCAACAGACCTGTTATTTCAACAAGACACAGATAATACATATTGGTGATGGCCTAGAACAAGATGTGCTGCATTATCATGAGTCTAAATGTGTGTGTGTGTGTGTGCATACAAAATGATGCCCTGGAACAAGATATTCTACATTATCATGAGTCTAAATGGTTTTGTGTGTGTGTGTGTTTGTGTGTACACAGTGATGCCCTACAACAAGACAAACTGCATTATTGTGAGTCTAAATGTGTGTGTGTGGGGGGGAATCTTCAGAAACTGGTAGTACCTCAGCCTAAACTTTACATTTCCCTGACTTCTTGACCCATTATCCCCTAAATACAACAATATTTTAAGCATCTTGGAAGAGCAGAGCATATCAACAGACTTTCATTTATTCATAATATTTTAAATAAAGTATTAATTAAATATTTCTATAGAA
>WBNQ01062019.1:12295-31039 GCA_013401375.1 Spizella passerina | reverse complement strand
ATAGAATAAAGACATAAGAGATGCTATACCTGGAAAATACTAATCCAAGAATTCTTATGTAGTTAGTTGCCCATTTAAATGTAAGAGCATGCAGGTAACCCACAAGGGAGGGTTTACTGTTTGTTTGCTAATTTGTTTAGGGTTTTTTTGTAGTCACAATCATAGGCAATGAATTTGGTTTGGTGCATGGCAGCAGTTCCACTGCTGTAATGAAGAGTTAAATATCATGATCTTCACTATTCTCAAATGGTGCCTTACTCTGCAGATGCATTCACTGATTCAATAGAAATAATTTTGTCCACTGGAAGTTTGAGAGTATTTTTAAAAAATGTGTGTGTTACTTTCATCCCTGCAGCAGGAAATGCAACTACTTAAGACAACACATAAAAAGGCATCCTGTGGAGTTGAGCATAATGCCTAAAAGTAGAAATGCAAGAGATGCATGTAAATGCTCCACAGGGCTATTTTTAGCAGAGGCTTTCGACAGTTATTAATTCTTTGTAAACACACAAAAGTGTTGTTTTTACTGGAGAAAAATAACAGCTGCAAGGAAGACTGAAATTCTTTGGAGATAACAAAGAACAAAGGAAAGACTTTGCATCAGGATTTGTGTCATCTTTAACGTCTAAATTGTGCTCTTAGCTCAGTGGTCAGGATTGCTGCTGAACACGTTGTGGGAGGATATTAGACCGTGCCCAAAGGAAGAATCTGGCCCAAATGGATGACCAAACCCCGGGCTGAGGGCTGCCAGCCCAGTGAATGAGTTGTCCTTTCATTGAAACCCTTCAGAAAGTGAGGAAGCTTATCCCTACATCTGTGTGCTCTGACAGGAATGGCAGCAAGAGGGATTTAAGCCGTGTCAGTCCTCTGCCCTGGCGGGCAGTGCAGCCCAGAAAACTCTAGAGCAGCACAAATGAGAAAGGAGCACCCAGCAGCACAAGACTGAGTGGCTGCACTTCAGAAGAAGTAGGACACAGCTGAATGCCATACTTAGAGTGCAGATCAGTTTTACTATTGCTCAGAAAATGAGTAATATTTCTAATTGGAATCTTTTGTTTTCAGGTCTAGGACCAAACAAAAGGCAATTCAGTACCTAGATCCCTAAGCCAGAAATGGGCCTCTGTGTGTGATGTGTATCAGTCTGGAAGGTTTGTTTTGTGCACACCAAAGAACAATAGCATAGAGCAGAATTTGTTGATTCCTTAATAAGTTAGTACACATGCCCTGAGGATGTTTTCATCTTGCAGACTTTGGTCTACCAGCTCTTTGGTCAATGGCTTCAGATAATTTTGCTTTTCTAAGTCTTTAACATAATTTTTTAACATCTGGGCTGGTTCTGAACATTTTGGCACTGCAATGTGGAATGAAAAATATGAATGCTCTAAGAACGTATTCCTAAAATTATTAAAGTATGTATTTCATTTCACTGCAAAGACAAAAGGCAGAAGGGATTAGCAATGGAGATTTCTCTCAGAAGCTGAAGTTAAGAAGACTCAGATTCTGCCCTTGAATGGTGGCCCTGGGTCATGCTGTTGTGGAGGCCAAGGCAGATGAAGCACTCCCTTTATGGGGTGGTAGGTTGAGACAGAAGGATGAAACCCCCATCAGACAAAGTCAGTGCCAGTAGCCACCCACAGGTCACCAAAGCTTATACCAAACTATTTGGATGATTTACGAGTTATATTTTCAGCACAACCTCATCTTTTCCTGGCTTTTGCCTTGACCTGAGTGACATGGGCCCCTGTGAAATGTAAATCTTAGCATGTAAATAAATAAATCAATCCAGGGCAGATTACTGTTACTGCTAGGAAATACACACCTAAAGACAGAGCAAAGGGAATGAGTAGATGTACAAATATTTGTTTAAATATGAAAGAGATGTTTATGGCCTTTTTGTTTGCTTCTAACAAATATCCCCATGCTCTCTGTTTACTGCAAAGATTTAATGCCAAGCAAGATATGAAGCAAATAAGCCCCTGCAGTCTGTAAAAGTCTGTAAAAAAAGAAAATGAACCCTTCATGAGCCACTGGCACCTTATTCCACTCCTCCAGTCTGACCCACCATGGAGGAGGCCATGGAGCACAGGAGCTGAACAGGTGGGGCTAATGAGGAGGGGTAATGAGCTAAAGTTTCTGTGCCTTTCCTCTACAAAGCTAAGCCTCCCTGTTTGGCAGTGAACTCCTGATCAGGGAACCCTCCAGGATCCATTGCATCCAGCAGATTGGCTTGTTTGTGTTCTGTGTGCCTTTGGCCCTTAATCTTAATGTAGCACATGCCCTATGGATATTGTTCTAAAACTGGAGTATTTTTTAATTCTTTAGGAAAAGCTGTACTGAACAACAAGTGCACTGCATATTAGAAACTGACAGCCTAGGAAGAGATATGGTATTGCTAGCTAAAACATGCGTGAACAGCTTCTCTGTTTCTCTTTCTATGAGACCTTTCAGAATCTCTGGTCTGTAGCCAAAGACACTTGGACATTATACTGCTGAAAGTCATAGTTCCTCAGTTGTAGACACCTAGTGGTATTTCTAACATCTAAATCTGATCCATGGGTATGCTGGAAATTTGGCATCTTGGAGTGGGATTTGTGGAAGGCAGCTGAGTGAGGAGCTGCCAAGCTGAGCAATACTGCTGCCAAGGGGATAAGGATATGTTTTAAATTGCATCTTTGCTGAGAATTGACACGTTTACTCTGGGCAAAAGATGGCATTTTCTAATCACTCTACTGAGCATTATCTATTCTGTGAAGGAGTAGAGAACCTCATGCTTGGGTTGCCATGTTGTATTGGTTTCCAGAGCCCACTACAAGTCTACAAGTCTCTGTAGAATGCCAGCTTGTCTCCATCAAGTTATTTTCTTCCATTATGTTTTCAGAGGCCTGAATTATAGCCAGGCTGCTGAAGCCCAGCATGTACTGACTGATAACTTGTCTGTTACTGACATTATTCCCATACTCCTCCTATTGTATCATTTTTTGGTTTTGTTTTGGTTTTGGTTTTGTTTTTTATATTAGGATTGTAGGTCATTTAGAGGAAAATATGTAACTTTGTTCTTGGTTTTCCTTTTTTGTCTTGTATGACATTATTTCACTGTGGTCCTAGACCAGGAAAGAAATGCAGATCTTGCTATGTGTGTGTTCTTGCATCTGTTCAGGAAATAGATGCAGTGTCAGCTGATGTGTAACCAGGAGAGCAGAAATTAAGACTGTTGGTAGTGAGCTTTTTACAAACAGTGTCTTGGCAAGGCAACACTTGCTGACCACCATCACAGGTAAGTAATTTGGAAATCTGGAGTGGTATGTAAGTTCAAAGAGTCTATATACTACATACTGCATATTTATAATACTACATGCTCTATATTTATATGTGGCTAGCCACATTAATGTCTGAGCAATTCTTTGTTGTGTGCTTAAATAGCAGGGAGTGGAAGAGAAAAATCATTATGTCTTCCCCTGGGATGTCATGGGCTATGATATCTGGAATAGACTTTGATTAAAAGGCTATCATGGCACAGGATGGAAATGGTGCATTAGTTGTCTTATGTGGTAACAAGAACTGCTGCTAATCGAGAGAGAAATCTATAATAGCTGGTTTGACCCATTTCACTACTAAATAAATGTTTGGCTCCAGATAACAGTAAACATTAAAAAGAAAAAATAATCAACATTACAAGAGCACTTGGGGGATGGTATTACCATGTTTATTTTAATCGATATTGAGGTCATCTGACTTAATTTTTGCTACGTGAATGTTTAGTCTCCCCGTCTAGTTTATGGAGAAATTGCTAGATGGGATGAATCACCTGCCAGGGCTGGCCTCTTTAGGATCTCTGTCTCAGATGGCATGAATGTGTCTCAGGAAGTGCCTATTATTCTCCTGTGTCTATTAGTGGAGGCTTGTGACTACCACAGCTAAGAGCCCAACTTTTAAACACACACAGCTGAGTAAAAGCAACCCCACCTTTCCATGTGAGCTCTCCTCATTTTCCCATCTTTTCTCTTTCACAGGAAATGGAAAAGCTTGTTAGGTCTCCTGTTCTGAAGTGGTGTGGTAGTATTATACTGTCCCTCACTTGTCAGGTTATTGTAACCATCAAGTTTGGGCAGGGCAGAGAAGCTCTGGGCTGGTGAGACGCCTCATCTCCCATGAGAATCCATGGGATGTGCCAGGGCTGTGCTGGGTGAGCTGTGCTGGGTGAGCCCAGCATGTGCTGGTGGGACCAGCAGGGACTCCCAGGTGACCTGTGGCTGTTGTGCCAAGTCTGTGTACCACGTGCACATGTACCAAGTGCCAAGTATAGGTACCACCAGTACCACAAGAGCTAAATGAGCTAGGGAAGCACAAGACAGATTTGCCTAGGGAGTAGGAAAGATTTTCCTGCGTGAACAGTGATACAGAAATGGAAAAGCATGTTTTTTTCATGGGAAAGAGAGAGCTGGCAGAACTGCAGCTACATTCCCTCCTGGAGAGCTCCTTCTTTACACTAATTCCACCTGCACTGGACTCCTAACTTGGGTCCCTTTAGGAGGTGTGGAAAGAAATCAGTCTGTGACTGCCTCTCACATCTGCCAATAAACAAGAGTCATTCAAGTCCTTAGTTCTTGTGTTCAATGAAGAAACAATTAGTTCTGGACAACCATGACAATTGCCAAATTTCAATTTCCTTAGCAAATAATTTAATAGACAGCATTGTGAAGCTCACATAGAGATAGCCAGCTTAGCAGTTGTCAAACCTAGCTAGAGAAGGAAAGCATATTAAATCCAAACATGTTATCACTCCACCTTAGCTAGCCTGTACTGCAAACTTTTTCTCTCCACTTGTCTGCCACTCAGACATTTAGACAGGCTGTCATTATAAGCCATTCACTGCCCCAGCTTCGCCCCAATTTTTTTAAGCCCTACAGCACTGTCATTTGATGTGTCTGGTGAGAGAATTAAAGTAGATGAAGACTGAGGATACCACTCCCTTAGGTAATGATATATTCTGATTCCCTGCAGCTATCTTCCTGACAACCAAGTCCTCCTCATCCTGGCCTTACTTTCCACTTCCACAGACCCAAGGATAATTAAAACTCCTCCACATAAAGCATGGCTTCATTCAACATTCAGCTTAGACTCTGTAAAAAATGCTTCTGACACATGGGGTACATTCTGTGCCACAGCAGTAAGTTAGCTGGCATGCAATAGCCAGCAGGAAAAGAAGACAGAAACACCTGGCAGGGAAAAGCCAAGAAGGAAGGGAGACAAAAACACTGAAGTGGTGCTTGAAATGAGGCCTCATCAGTTTAAACAAAAAAGTGCTAGACTTTGAAATTATGATGGAGGTGCTATCCTGAAGTCCTTCAGCAGAGATAAAACCACTGAAATATATCTCATGATCTATCAGGTATTCAAGAGATTTTAGAATGAAACAGGAACATACAGTTATTTAAGAGATCCATCAGCACTACAAGTCATGAGAGTTGCAGCTTGGAGGTCATCATGAGTGGGTCAAATTTCCTTGCCCCAAATTGTTCTGGAAATCAAACAGTAGATCTTAAATCAAAGGAAGCACAATCACTTCAAGTCACCTAATGAAGAACCTTGGAATGAAAGTTTCTAAAATAAGTAATTTTAAACCATCAGCCTGCCAAAAGGCACATGCTGGGGTGATCCTGGAAATGATCATTCTCATAACTGTTCTTCCTACTAACACTAGCACTGGTTGTCCCCGATGTAATTAGTTACATTTAGATGCAGCATTTAGCACTAGGAAGCATCCTTCAAATCTTAAGAACAGTCAAGAGAATCAAAAGTTGTGCCCAAAAAAACCCTACAAAACTAATTGTTAACCCAAAGGCATCCACACCCAGCCATTCTGGCAAGAAGATACTCTCAAAAAGCAAAGCTCTCATGACTTGTGATGTTATCACAGTCTTGGAATGTGTGCACAGTCTTACTTACTTGCAGTGTTACTGTTTGTTTTTTGTTTTTCTTAATTGTAATGAAAAGCTGATATATTACATGCTATTATAACAAGAAAAACAGGTTTGAGAAAACAAAACAAATATGCCAGTGTAGTTATAATTGCATTTAAGAGATAAAATAGGCAAACATGAGATGTAGGACCAGAATAAGACTGAATGTGCCATGTTTCCCTAATTATGTGGACATAGCTTCATGTTTCTCAAAAGTGATTGATACAAAGGATACACACTGGCTGCCAAATAATTGTTCTCCAAGCAGTATTTCTTTGTTACATATTGGGCAAGGCAACACAGGGCTGCAAAGAGAGCCAGGGCTGTGGGGAGCCAGGGAACCCTGCAGTGTGCATTCATTCCACTCTACAAACTCCCCATCATTTTTGGTGCCACCTGAATTGTCCACTTAATGTCAGTAAAACAGACGGAGAAACGGAGATATTCCCATGAGAGCAATAACCAGTGAAGCTGTCTTTCCTGACTGCTGAAAGCTACTAACAAGTATAGGTGGGCAATTTTAAAAGTGGAAAGAGAATGGCAACATCCAGCAAGGGGGAAGAACTTCTCCATCACATCCTGGAAGAGTGAGCGCAGATAGAGAGGAAGCAGGACTGCTCAGAGGCACTGAGGAGCACAAAATGCCGCAATTTTTTGTTCAGGTCTGAGCTCTCTTAGGGTTTGTTGTTGTTTTGTTTGTTTGTGGTTTGTTTGTGTTTTTCTTGCTGACTGCTTGACAGAAAGTTCTTTTGGGAGGGCTGTACATGCTCTACCCATGGCGTAGTTCCCAGACAACCAAGCTGGGAGTTGGAACAGCCGTGTTATTGACTGCATAATTCCCAGAGAGTGTACCTGCTCCCTAGTGAGGTCCATGAAGACAATGAAGGCTTAGGCACTCTGTTGGAGCAATCAACTGAGCTGACTCGAAAGCAAATATAATCCAAAAGGCGGATCCAGTACATCAGTCCTGTGAGTACTCAGAGAGGAGCTCAATGGGGACTGTGACGAGACTTGCTGAAGGTAAGAGACTGCAGCTGAAGGTGTCAGAGGTTCCTAAAGCTGAGGCTGTACAATCTCAGTGGTTTTTCTTTCTTGTTTCATTAACTTTAATAGATTACTTTTTTTGGAGCTGTAGTTTAGGTATCAGAGGTAATTATGCACCTGATTAAAGTTTATTTGCCTATGATTTTTTTTTCTCCACATAATTTAATGAGCTGTCAGGTACTGGCTTTCCCTTGTTTGGTTGTTGGTGTTAACTACAGCTTTAGGTTGCATGGTGCAGCAACTGGAGGGATCCATCAGGATGGTGGCTGGGTACGAGTTTTATCACCATGCATGAGGTATTCACTCTGCACAGAGTTATATCTGTAGCCAGTTACAGAAGAAAACTGAAGAAGACTGTTCCTGGGCACCTGGTCTTGCTTTAGTGGCTAATCATAGAGGTTCTCTGCTAAACTCATTAAAAGGAGATATATTTACCCTCTCACCTAAGGAGATATGCAGAAAGTGGCTTCCAAGAATGGGATCTGTTCAGGATTGCTAAGGAAGGTGGTCGGAGCTTGTGGATATGCCTCCTAAAGACAGTTGTGCTGAGCTGGCTGAATTGGGAAGCTGAATTTCTCTCATGTGTAGACTTTATTTTGATGTTTTCTGGTTCGCAGCTGACCTTCTTGCCTGAGACTGGGAGGAGGTTTTGTGGGAATGGCTCTAATGACAGTATAGGGTTTGATATGGAAGACTCTGTGTTTCCTTGCTTCTTGCTTGCATCTGCAACTAATAAAGGAAGAGGAGTCACTTTGCACCCTAGGAACATAACACTCCATTGCCCATTATTCATGGAGAAACCTGGAATAACAAATGACACACTGAATAGAGAGGGACTGACTATTTGGAAAAATATTCCCAGCAGGAAAGCAGGGGGAGTGCAGGAGACCATGGAATGGAAGAGCAGCCTCATTCCCCAAAATGGCTTTTGTAGAAAACCCTCCTAGGTTTTGGTTTTGCTTAAGGAAAATAAGCTACCACAGAGCACACTGCCTATGGATGATTGCTAGCTATGCCAGTTGAAACAAATTCGAGATGATATGACCAAAAAAAAATTAAAAACAGATAATATTTTGTATTTTCATTTGCACACATCAATCTGGGCTTTGTTCTTTAAAAGAAATGCCATATCTAATCACGTTTGAATGCATTGTAAACACATTTCTAGTTTTATGAGCAAGTAAAAAATTTAGTATGGCACTCTGATAACCACCTGAGATTATGAATTTTCAATAAGTTGTAGTGGTTTTGCTTAACTTTCCTTACTTGTGTCTGAACATATAGTATATGAATAGTAATATTGAAAAGTAATATTGGAATGAAGAGACCAAATATGAAAAGTCATAAAATTCTACAAAATCAGGGTTAAGTATTAATTTGTTGGTGTGTGTCTTGTATGTTTTGCACAGGCAAGCTAACAACAAACTGCCCTAAGCTTTTATTAGGACTGCATGTACCATATGTGAGAAAACCTTGGGTGTTCCTGGGCATTGTCAGCCGCCTGAACATTCTGCTTATCTGAGCGAAGGTGTCAGAGCACATTTGAGACCAAATGGTTTCTACATCTGCCTTCCTGATGTTACTCCTCCTTCTCCACGTCATTACTTCCCACCCATCTCCTTGGCTATGGTTTCCCTGCTGGAGTTTTTCTCATTGCTCCTTCTGGAAATGATCCACTACCTCCCACATCTCTCCAGCTTCCCTCACCTGTCTACCTGCCCTAGTTACTTCCCAGTTCTTGTGAAAACCTCATAGCTCCTGTGGACCACGAATGTCCACATTTAGGTTTCATTGCTGAATGCAACAAAACAAGGTGAAAACTGAGGCAGAGTTGTGAATTCTTTGATGCTGTTTGTGCAAAAAGTCTCACTGTGAGTCCAGATGCATAAGCTGCTTTCTGCAGTGTGACTGTGAGTGTGTAAATCTGCTAATCCTAACTCTGTCTGCATCAAAGGCTGGGTTTATTTTCATTACAGAGCTGTTTTTCCTTCCCATAGTCTCCTTTTCATCTATCTTTGCACAGTGTAGTAGCAGCACACTTTAAGCCTCCTAACAGAACAGTGTATAGAGTAACAGAAATTAATTCTGTCTGGAATGAGAGTGAACTAGTGACAACAGAACATAATAAGTCCACTATGTGTGATTTTTTTTTTTTTTAGTATCTCAGAGGCATTTGTAGATGTAAAACTTTATGTCTTCATTGATGCAGCTCTAAAGATATGTAAAACAGTGCACTCAAATAGGTAAAACATAGCTGTAAATAATTTAGACAACATTAGAGGAAATATTAAATCATCATTTAAGGCCTCTTTTATGTGATACAAGCATTGCTGCCATTATTGGAGGCACTAAGTTTGAGTTGGACAAGATGGCTTAGAGTGGCATGAATTTTGGGGTTAAAATTAATGGGAAGTATTTTTAGAGATGTCACACTGACTGTAGTTTTCCTCTGGGATTGTGACACACATTCACCTGTAACCTGTTGTTACCACTACAAAACTCAGCAATGACCAAGTGGCAGTGAAATAATTGAAGAATTCTGCCTAGCTCCAATCTCTCTTCCCTAGTTGTCTGTTCTTTGCCCTATAACAGGTGATCAGAAGACCATCTGATTTTGATGTAGGACACCTTCCAAACTCTGCTTGAAAAATTGCAATCACAGTGGTTTCTTTACTGCTGTGCTCCCTGTATGAAGTGCTGGGAGGTGAAAGCTGCGAATTCACCTTGCACAGATTGAGATGAATGCAGAGCATGAAAACAGAAGGAGCTGGTGCTTCCAGTCATGGAGGTAGTCAGCTACTTCTTGACTTCCCCATAGCCAGTGATGTGGCTTCCATGTAGCCAGTGATGGGGGTACCTCAGCAGATGGATTGCACCAAATGGTGTAGTGTTGAGCTCTTGAGTCAGCAAGATCCATTCTAAGGCAAACACAGGGATAAAAATGCGTTATGCAGGTAATAGAAATCATTAATCCTCAAAAAGAAAACTGTAACTCAACAATCCTGGTGAGGAATCCTCTTTCCATTCCCCTTCTGCTTACTCAGGCACTGTAATCAGCTTAGGCAATTACTGTACAAATATAAATCAGTGATGAAACATGTATGGCACCTGATATTTATTTATGCAGACAAACATGTCATTAAGAAAAAAAGATAACTGCTCAGTCTAATTGCATATTATGCAGATTGCAGTAGCCTAAAAAGTGCAACAATAGCATTTGAATTCCCTGCAAAATACAGCAGGATGCCCTGTCTAGTTGTCTCCCACTGATTATAGTGTTTGCTGGGATGTGGCTAGACACCCTTCAGACCCAGGCTGACCAGCCAAGCTGGTGAACTCGGTCCCATGGTTTGCCACCACAGAGAGGTGCTTTCTGTCTCTCCACAATGAACTGCTTGCCTTATTCGTCTTTAAGAGAAATTGATGGTTTGTGGAATCCCCAAAAAGGATTTGGCAAAGCAGGACTATGGAAGGGTAGCACCAAGCGATGCAGTGAGGGATGTGATATCAAAATACTTCCATTTGGCCAATAGATTATGCACTTGTTTCTTATCTACACCAAACAGATCAATCTTGTTTTCTAATTTAGTGATTGCATAGGTTTGTGGATACCAGTAATCTTCAAATTTGAAAGAAGAAGCAAGTAACTGCTTTTAAAATGCATTCATCTAGGCAAGAAAGACAAAAGACACTGAGACATTCTAACACTGCAAGGTATGGAGCAATCTACTTGGCTTGATATCCACCTAATTTCAATAGTCCAAAGAATATTGTGAGAATATTCCAACGAATACAATGGGCTTGGATTCTAGCACAAAACAGCTACCATCTGCCTATTAAATAAGAAACCTATTTAATGACAATAGGTGGTAGCAAGGATACTGAAAGTTTTTCCAACATTACCACCTTGTGCATCAGTTCAACTAGGTTTTTATGCACAATCATCTCAATGATCTTCTTTATTTATTTACTTTATTTTATTTATAAAATTCCAGTTTCCTTACCAAGAAATTGAGCTGAGCAAAGAAGAAATGGGGAATAATTCTGATTCCTCTNATCTATATCTATATCTATATCTATATCTATATCTATATCTATATCTATATCTATATCTATATCTATATCTATATCTATATCTATATCTATATCTATCTATATCTGTAGCTTTAAAAAGTTTTTTCACACATTAAGTATTAAGACACTGATTGATGATTTACAATGGAAATTTTTTGGTGATTTAGGCCAAAACTTGCTGCTGAAATGTTGGTAAGATGATGCACTAAAACTGAGTCTGTCTATATTAAAGTGATCAGACCAGAACATCCATGTTTAAACATTTATTAAAGGAGTATTTAGACTGGGTCTTATATGTCTTATGATGCAGATATAAGTAAACAATTCTTATATACTTGAAACACAGTATATTAGCTTCTCTAATTAAATTGCAGTATTGTTAAAAGATGGTCCTTATGACATGTAAACCAAACATACCTGATCCTAAATAAATGCTCCTGCTTAGTAAAAGCAGGAAGTACTGAAATTGTGAAGAATTTAAATTCTGGGATTCTTGTTGTGGTTGTTGTTATTTTTAACTACTACTAACTGCTAAGTACTTTTTTCCTTTACAGCACTAGTTTTACACTATATATTATTCCATCTTTTTCTGTGAGAAGTGTTGTTCTAAAAATCTCTAACCAAAAGGAAAAGAAACATACTAACATTGCATAAAGATGATTATTTTGAACCAGTTTGCAGATATTTTCATACCTAGAGACCATAGCAAAGGTAAGAATGTCAGGCTTGAACACCAGCTACATCCTGCAGCCCCCAGACAAGCCAAACTCCTGTCCATCATGTCACTATGGTGTTTTGTACAATACAAAACCTGTGGGTCAAAATCAGAATTGAATGTCACTTGCTGCACAAAATAAAAAGTAAAGTGCCATCTCCTGTCCTGTCCTGCAGATGTTCTGCATTTATGGTATGATCTGTTGTTTCCATCTCAGGCAGCTGGGCTGTGGGATCCAGACTGTCTTTGCCTTCACTGGATGGCTTGTGCAAAGTGACACTGCCCTAGGCATTCTTGTTCATGCTTTTCTCCCCCTGCATGCTTGTTTCTCCCCAGTGCCCACCCTACTGCAGGAACAGGGACAGGTTATGTTGCAGTTGACACTTTTCCCTCTAAACTATGCTTAGCCTATTTATACTTGGGCCCTTGACTACTGCTGGGCTTTCTTCCAGCTAAGTATTTAGAGCAGACTCTTAAATACGAACACTGTGCTTTGTGTTTTCTGTATTCTAAAAGCGATACTAAAATGTTGTTGAACTTGCTGTGCTGCTGTTCCTAAATGCACGGCTCTGTCCCATCTTTCTCTGTCTGACTGGAATAGCAAGAGCAGACCGGTTTCACTTGCACGTTCTCGCTGATAAGTACATCATTATTATTCTTGCCAGAACAGCAGTATTTTTTTCATCATTATAACTGTTAGATTCACCTCATCATCCTTTCACCCTTTCTACCATTAAAAATAACAACAAACCTGAAATGTGTCCATCAAGAACAGTATGTTCCTCCAATGTATTCCCAGAGAACTGGGATACTGTATAGGCCAAAAGTAAGGAAATACAGTAATTGATTTGATGCTTTTAAGGATCTTCTTCTCGTAGTTTTAAAAAATTATTTCTCTGTTTTTCATGTGAAAGTCATAGGCTTTTTAGCATCATTCTCCACACTTTTATGTATTTCCTGGGTCTAAGGATTACTGTTTTATGAATAAGAGGAACAACTGAAGAAGCAGAAATGTGAAACTTGTGCATGGCATAGAAGCAGTAGGATACAAAACTGGCATAGAGATAGTGTATATTTATATAATAAATTTTTGGTTTGAATCTAATACCACCTTGTAAAAATGCAGTTCTTATAAAATTTTCCACAAATTATCTTGAGGCAAGTATGGAGCAATTGTGTGTTGAAAATATATAGTGTAGAAACAGCTCTGGACAAGTACAGTCCATATTGCTCTGGAAGTTGTAACATGTAAATCCTTTAAGTGCATCTTTGAAGTATATATAAATTCCTAGTTTAAGCATCATCAGTACAAAGATGCTTATTGGCATGGGTAGAAACATTCTGGAGATAGGAACTTCTTTATTTTTCTCTTTGTTTGGTTAAAGTGACATATATCACTAAAAATGCTGTGGGGATCCAATTTCAACTTTGAGAATTCCAGAAGGCCTTCAGTCACGACAACAGCCTGTCAGTTTTTTGTCATGTTGGAGTCTGGCTAGAAAACAAGAATTTTGTCTATGAAAACATTCACAATGTCTTTTATTTCTATATTCACCAGATAGTTTTATTTCACATTTAAGCACAAAACTGCACTTTCCAATAAACGCAGGAAAGAGCATAGAGATGATCCCTCAATAATTAGGTCTGCGCTTCAGAAACACCAGGTGTTCCCAGGCATGGGGAAACTGGATCAGCTGCCCCATACCTGCCTGCAAGCCCAGCCCAGCACAGCCAGGCAGCCCAGCACAGACAACCTGGGACTGTTTCTCCTAAGGGGAGTATCTCCAGCAGAAAAGCGAGGACAGAGAATGGCTCCACAGTCATTGTCTAGGGTAGTGGGAAAACCCCTTTTGTTCCCAAGGAATCTGACTGGTGTGGGTATATACCCTTCCTCTCATTGCACAAAATTGCCCTGACCCAGGTTCTTCACGTCTGTGTTCTTGTTGCTGTTGTCAAAACCATGCAATTCCTGGAAAATATTCGGTTTAACCAACTGTCATTTCAATGGAAAAAACCTTTCCTCAAAAATGCTTTTACCTGCTGTACTGAGCACGTACTCACTCCAGCACAGGAACGTGTTGCTTCAGAAGGATTTTTCATAGCAGTTGGTTTTTGTGAAACCCTCACCTTGGCCTGATGCCTCATGATTTTAATTGGGGAAAATAGTAGCACAAACCTGAGGGGGACTGCTATGAATTCTTTGAGACATTTAAGCTGCCACTCAGGAATCAGATCCTACAAACACAAAGCTACTACAGACATCAAGGTGGCCAGCTAATGAAAAAAAAACAGTTTTTAAAAAAAAATGGCATTTTTTCTTCAGATTTCTCAGAATTAGTAGTGCTGATGACATGTCTGCCAGCTTTACAGGAAGAAAAAACTTCTGACGCTTGGCCATGGAAATTTTTATAGAGTTTTTATAAATTTAAATAGAAGCATATGACAAATGACTATCATAATTTAAAATATTGCTGTCTTTGTGCAAATACAGAGCGAAGTTTGCTGATGCCTTGACTGATCTGACAGAAGCATATTCAACTAGGAGAGGACTTCAAATGAAAAAAGAGGATAGGAGAGGCGTCCATTTCCATTAGACACTGTCTTGTCAGGAATCCTCTCTCCGTTTGGAGCAGTTCTAGGGCTGAGTGGAGCACAGCTGCCTGCAAACCAGCCCAAAATGGGGAGCTCTGCAGATGCAGGCTGATCCCCTGCCTCCCTGCCAAACACAGCACTGCTTCAGAGAGGTGCCCCTGGGAAGGCAGGAAGGGCTGGCAGGGTAAGAGAGGCAATTTAGCCTGCTTTAATAGTCTTTTCACAGAATTGCTTCATAATTACAGAAAATGTGTTCTGATTCAGTATTCATATTTAATTGGATTTATCCAGGAAAATAATTTTGGATTTGGTTTGACAAGGTTTGAATTGCAAAACAAGCTTTGCAACTATATTAATCAAGTCAGCCTGCTATGAGAATGTCAGCCTATTTTGCCACAGTAGGACTTTTTTGTTGGTAGATCTAAGTGCCAAAATAAGCAGAAATTATGTGCTTATTCTCTAGGGGAAAGTACAGAGCAGTGTGTTTTCAATTCACCCTTTGAAGGCCTTCTCACAAAATCATATAGGTGTAAGCTTTGTCAGAAGCTTCTTGCAGCTGAGAGGTCAGCATGGGAGCTCTCCATGCATGGGTCTGTGGACCAGGCAGTCATTCTCTTCACCTGCAGCTCATCTGTGTGGGAAAGCTTACTTTAGGCACAGCACCTTCCTCCACTAGGTGCTTGGGAATTCACCTTTCCATACCCATGATGACCTGTGGGAAGAGGGTGTGTAATCCTTTCACTTCTGAACACGTTATGATGCTGGGACAGTGAGGCTGGAAAGCTGCCCATGAGCCAGGCTGTGCCCAGGTGGCCAAGAAGGCCAATGGCATCCTGGCCTGCTGGATCAGCAATGCTGTGGCCAGCAGGGCCAGGGCAGGGATTGTCCCCCTGTGCTGGGCACTGCTGAGGCCACAGCTCCAGTGCTGTGTCCAGGGCTGGGCCCTCACTGCAGGAAAGGCCCTGAGGGGCTGCAGAGAGTCCAGAGAAGGGCAATGGAGCTGGGGCAGGGTCTGGAGCACAAGTGCTGTGAGGAGCAGCTGAGGGAGCTGGGGGTGTTTATCCTGGAGAAAAGGAGGCTCGGGTGTGACCTTATCACTCTCTACAGCTGCCTGAAAGGAGGCTGTGGCCGGGTGGGATTGGCCTCTTCTCTGAGGTAACCACTGACAAGAAAAGAACACAGAGTCTAAGGCTGCATCAGGGAACATTTAGCTTAGACATCAGGAAAAATTTCTTCATGGAAGGGACTGTCAAGCACTGGCATGAGCTGCCGGGAGAAGTGGTGGTCGCCACACCCAACAGGGTTCACGAAATGACTCGACATGCCAATTAGCCCTATGGTTCACTTGAAAGGATGGTGTTTGGTCAAAGGTTGGGCTCAATTATCTTGGAAGTCTTTTCCAACACTAATGTATCTATGAATGCTGTGGAGCAAGAGTCTGTGAGTGCCCTGACAGGAAGTAATGCTGCTCATTACCAGGCAAAGATTAGATAACATCGTAACTGCTGCTCTACTATAGTAAGACCTTATGTAAGCACTTATAATGGGAATGTTCACAGATTAAAAAAGGTCTGTGCCAAGGTCCCAACCATAACTGAAGGAGTAGTCCTGTTAACTTTACAAGTTTACTAGCTAAATACTTACCATTCTTGTGAAGAATGTGGTATATTATTTAGCCCTAAAGAAATTAGAATTTGCTACGGAGATTGGTAGGTGAGGAGACCCTTAAAAGATGAAAAGAGATCACAGAGTTGGTTTTGAAAATTTGTCTGATTATTCTTTACAGGGGTACAGAATGAAAGATATTCCCATTTATTTTTGTTCAAAGTAATCCAACCCTGTGCTAACTTTCATTTCAGCAGGCAGAATAAGCCAGTTTATGAAAATGTCTTTCATTAGCCATTTTCCTTCTGAAGAGTGGCTACTGTACATCCCTGGAACACTGCCTCTGGAGCACAATGCCACAGTCTGCTTGCTTTCCCAAGACACTCCTGTGGTGCAGATACAACTGAGAGCATCTGGAAAGCCTCTGCACAGAACCTGACGGCCTTTTGGAGACATCTGTGCTCCTTCAGCCTAAACTGAATGAGCAGCAGCTAGAAAACAAAACCCTCTTCAGAAGTTTAGGTGCACTGGTGGTAATACAAGATAAAAGAGGGAGCACGATGATTTCTATTTAAATCATGGTTGCATCTACTAATAACTTTCTGTCAGAAGGGATGTTCAAAAAGTTCAAGCATATTTTTTGCTGTACAATAAGCTATAGGTGCTCAACAGAGAGATAGAAATAGAGAGAAATAGCGAAGTTAGTAGTCAGCCCAACAGCAGAGTGCCTTCTGCATCTCCCATGAATTTTACAGTTACTTCAGTTGAATGCTCAGTCTTTGAAAACTGGATTTATGTATACTCAGTAACAGTTGTTAATATAAGCATTTTACAATGACTGGTAAAAGCCCTGCAGTCTGCTTTTTGCCTGGTTTATTTGCAGTCAGATGTTTAGCACTCTCAAGCCAGAGAGGTGTTACATACAGATACTTCTGCCAAAAACATGTCCTAGAGAAAAAATTTGGTTGAGCATTTTTTCTTTTTTGAAATTTTCTATTTCAGTTCAGTACAGAGCAGGGGTGTTACTTGCTGGTGTTAGTACATTCCATTCCTTTGCCATCACTGGCAGCTGATGAAAGGGGCTTTATAAAGATATTTAACAGTTTATTCTAATCCAGTCAGAAACAGTATATCAGATCACTTATTTCACTAAGGTATGAGCCTTGAACCAACTTAATCAATGATACAGGGAAAGGATATAAACTTAGGTTTCTAAAGAAGCTGACAAATCAAGTTGGAATTAATAGGAACAAATGATAGAATCTATTTTTCTTTCTGTACAATTACTTTCTGTAATTTCTCTTTGTTTGAGGCCCGCATTCTCTTGTAGTGAATATTGTTGAGGACGCAAGGATAGCAAGGAACTCTTCCTCAGTAAATACTAGTGGCTGGTTTTTACAAATACCAGGCATACAATTTATTTCATGTAGGTTTTTAGATTAAAATATTAATTTGGACATTTATTTGGACATTTACAATATAAGTAAAAAGACCTTCAAGGTAACTAATACTTCATTTTAATTGAAGATTTACTTTATTATCACATTTTTATTAAAATAATTATCAGCAAAATTAATTTCCTCCCAAGAAACAAAACACTGAATGAAAAAGCAATTCTGAATCATGTGCTAAGATACCCAGTAGTGGTTAAATTTAATCAGTAAGCATTACATCTAATGAGCCCAGTTGTAGAGCTACTCAATTAATGTACCCTTGTTATGGTGGAGTTAGTCTAAATTAAATGCAAACTACCACAAAGAACTAGCCATTTAATCAGCTCTGTTAAGACACTAGTTTTTTAACCTAATACTACCTAGACTTGCTACATAAGGATGAAAATATATCTGTTAGTAAAGGCACAAACTTTATGTGAAAGGCTGAAAAACCTGTTTTACTACACATGTCCAAACAGCAGGTAAATTTTCTTCAGTACTGGCTTAGCCTAGCCAATTTATATAAAAAAACAAAACAAACAAAAGGATGGAGCCATCGCTTGAATGAGTGACTCTGCCAAACTGAAGAAATCTTATTAATTTAAATTTGTTGACATGGGCTGAGTGACAAAGCAGCTTGCAAAACAGAGTGAGTGAAACAGAAAATTTAAAAATGCTGTAAGCTTTAAATTAAACATAAAACCATTTTGTGTGTATGTGTGTGTGGGGAGGACCATTACACACAAGTCAGTGTTTGATATGTGGCATATAATTACAGGAAGTAAGTAGAAGGTGCCGTGATACCTGTCAATTATCAGCATGCAGAAAATGAAGATAACATACATAATTCATCAGCATACTGCCCTTTGTTGTTAAGCCAGCTGATTTCACTCCATAACTGCTTATTTAAAACAAGACATTTAAATTCAAATGAAACACTGTTACCTCTTTTAAATGTTTATGAAATGTTTTTTAAATGTGTTGTTGTTATTATCACTATTTCAAAATCAGTTATTATACCGATTCAGATAGATGTATAGGCATTTCTATATGTTAGCAAGGAAGACTACAACTACTTTAAAATTGCTTTTTAAAAGGGTACGAGTAAATTCAGGTTGATTTCTGTAGCAGTTAATTCTGCCTGCTTGAAGTTAGAGATGGATCTTTAGAAAAAAGTCATTAAATAAGGGCTACCAGTACATACTGATCAGATATTATGTGGAGGGTCTTAATGCTTTTTTCTCTGTCAAGGAATGTCCTCATTTAAGATTAAGAAAGAAAAAAATGTAAAAACCCATTAGCTACCAAAAAAAAAAAAAAA
>WBNQ01062019.1:0-12253 GCA_013401375.1 Spizella passerina | reverse complement strand
GGGATGAAGACACAACAATTCAACATTTGGAGGGAGACAGACCTGAGAGATGATATAAATTTGTGTACTGTGCAGAAAACATAAAGAAGAAATGGATGGATTTTATTTATTATTTCAGAATACAAGAAGGAGAAGACTCATTGTGAAATCAAGAAAATATCAAAGAGTTATGAGAAAACTCATCAAGGCAAATGGCTTCCACATAAAAGCAGGGTGTTCACAGTTGGAGTTCACTTCCACAAGATGAATGGGAGCAAAAAGCTGTGTTGCATTAGCAGGATTTCTACAAAGGTTAAACTTTAGGAATGATGAATGCATTCACACCCATATATAAAGGAAGGTGTGGATGTTCTCATTGTGTATAAAGTTCCAGAGTTCCACTCTATACCAAAGCTGGTACATCTGATGAATGCATTTCACTTAGAGGAGACTGTCAGCACTTGTCTGTGCTGGGTTTGATTGTAGAACGGGGCAGATGCACCATGCACCCTGACTGCAGTACACCCTGTGTTACTGCTACACAAGCATAACAATTTTCCTAGAGGCAAATTGTTTTCATACAGAAAATGATTTTTCTAGGTAGAATAACAAAATCTAGTAAATCAGATGACGTGAAGAAACACATGACATGAAACTAATGTGAAAAGGAGAAGAAAGGTAGTAAAATGGACATGGGATCTGTCCTTTCCATGCAGGCTGCAGTTAACCAAAGACCCTCCCTGGCAGCCTGGTCTTCTGCCTGGAACCCCTTCCAAGTTTTTGCATTTCCATTACTGGCCTAAATGAGGCCTTGAAAGAGAGCAGGCTCTCTCACAGCTGAAAGGGAAGTTCTATCAGCTCAGCTTAGGGAAATGTTTTGGGCTAACTTTTCAAAAGACTGTTGATGAGACTAGTAAAACAAGAAGCAATTAAAAATACATAAAAAACAGGACAATGGTCTGCAAAACTAGCTTTCTGGGAGAGGCTGACTCCCATCCCCATCTCTGAAGATTTCCCTGGAGCCCAGGTACTTTCTCCTCAGCCACTACGGTGTTTATCCTTGCGGTATGGGTTCTGGAGCCAACTGATTACTCCACGGCTGGGGTATCCTTTGTCCCTTGAGGAGTGGTTTCAGGTACTGCGCCTCATTACATATTTTATCATCCAGACTCACCTCTGACATTAGATGTGGTCTATTTTTTCTAGCAAATGCCAAACTGAAAATCCGTACTTTATGTAAGGCTTTGGATATGGTGCTTTGGTTAGCTGCGAAGAAATTCAAATCAATTTGTCATCATGTAAAATAACACAAAGTGTTGCCATATTTGTGTTCAACACACAACATACATTCTTTATCTATCCATAGTAGCATTGTAAAAAGTAGGATATTTTGAAACACCTGTGAAATAGTAATTTCTCATAAGCAGGTAAAACTGTATTCAAACATGGGCTGCATAAACAAAATATTTATTATGCTCACAAAGTATTTATATGCTCTAAATGTAAAAAAGTACTATACTGCTGATTATTTCCCCTGAGTACACATAAAACAATGCCAAAGGGCAGAACAGTACCAGACTAGTTCAACCACACCTCAGGCTTCCTGCAGGGGCACTGAAATGATGATCTCAACACATTTAATTTTCTTTGTTGTGCTTTCTCTCACCCTCGGTGATTATTTTACACACTTGGTCACCACATGGGAACAAGATGGCAGAGCTGGAAAACAGCTGCAATTCAGGAAGGGCAGAGGACCTCATCCCTCTGTAGTAAGAGAGAGTGACCCAAACGTGGACAGTTTGGGTGACAATAGCACTGACAGTAAGGATATGGGCAGGGCAAGAAAGGAAAGGACAGGAGAAGTTTGGTGACATCCTGACTTAAGTTTTGCCATAAAATAGAGACACTTTGGATGAACTTCATGGTGTTTTTTTCACCTTGGCTCAGCTGGGTAATTTTCATCATGTTTCTGTTTGTACCTCCAAAAGCCTTCTAAAGGGAGAATGTGTTGCTTTCACATGTATTTGGTTCTGCTGGGTGATGCAGCTGCAGCTCTTCTCCAAAACAACCACCCCAGGATCCCCCTAACAAGTCCCGTGACTGTAGTAGAACTTGACACATATTTCCCTAATATCTGTCCCAGTCTGTGATTTCAAGCATCTTTGATTTCCTTCACTCTTCCTAATCATTCTTGTTTACACATTTCTAGGAAAATTTCAGAACAGAGGAAAAAGAAAAAATGCTTCTTTTGACCTCCACTCAGCATCACCACCATTCTTAGAGGGTTTGGGTTTTAGTACTGGCTAGAATAAGGTATGTGGTAGTGTATTAAACAAAGGGGATGATGCAGAGCAAACACAAAACAACCAGATCTATAGACATAAAAGATGACCTTTGGGTAGCAGGAAAAAAAATCTTAATGACAGCATTTTGTCATTTATCGATGCTTCTACCTCATGCTTAACAAGAAAAGATACTTTAAAAGTCTAGATGAATGTAAAAACAGAAAGAGAACAAGAAGAAACAAAAAGAAAACCAGAGAAGTGATTTCTGAGGAATAAGCTGGAATAAATTTTCTTGTCTTTTCTTGCTGATATGTTAAGGATGAGTTTAGAGCAGGGACAGAAACTTCTGTTGCTCAGTAAAGTACCCTACAAGGTATCAGACAGGGAGTATGCCTGAGCCAGAACCAAATGTGATTTACAGTAGAGATGGTGTTTATTGCTACTAAAAGAAAAAAAAACTTTAACTGCATATAAATTTAAAAGTAAGGGGGGAAATTTGATACTTTATGGCACAAAGAGTTCTTTATAGGCAACACTGCATAACACACTCTAGGCATATAAAAATGGTGATTTGTTCTGTGTGGACAGTTAAAAAACTGTAAATAAAAGGACGCCTTTTCTTCAAACTTTTTTAATAGTGTCTCATTATGGAATAGAATCACAAAATGACGGCGTGGATGGCGTTGTAGGGGACATTAAAGATCATATAGTTCCAACCCCCTTGCTGTGGGCAGGGATGTGGCCCACTAGATCAGGTTGCTCTANAAAAAGAAAAAATGCTTCTTTTGACCTCCACTCAGCATCACCACCATTCTTAGAGGGTTTGGGTTTTAGTACTGGCTAGAATAAGGTATGTGGTAGTGTATTAAACAAAGGGGATGATGCAGAGCAAACACAAAACAACCAGATCTATAGACATAAAAGATGACCTTTGGGTAGCAGGAAAAAAAATCTTAATGACAGCATTTTGTCATTTATCGATGCTTCTACCTCATGCTTAACAAGAAAAGATACTTTAAAAGTCTAGATGAATGTAAAAACAGAAAGAGAACAAGAAGAAACAAAAAGAAAACCAGAGAAGTGATTTCTGAGGAATAAGCTGGAATAAATTTTCTTGTCTTTTCTTGCTGATATGTTAAGGATGAGTTTAGAGCAGGGACAGAAACTTCTGTTGCTCAGTAAAGTACCCTACAAGGTATCAGACAGGGAGTATGCCTGAGCCAGAACCAAATGTGATTTACAGTAGAGATGGTGTTTATTGCTACTAAAAGAAAAAAAAACTTTAACTGCATATAAATTTAAAAGTAAGGGGGGAAATTTGATACTTTATGGCACAAAGAGTTCTTTATAGGCAACACTGCATAACACACTCTAGGCATATAAAAATGGTGATTTGTTCTGTGTGGACAGTTAAAAAACTGTAAATAAAAGGACGCCTTTTCTTCAAACTTTTTTAATAGTGTCTCATTATGGAATAGAATCACAAAATGACGGCGTGGATGGCGTTGTAGGGGACATTAAAGATCATATAGTTCCAACCCCCTTGCTGTGGGCAGGGATGTGGCCCACTAGATCAGGTTGCTCTAAGTCCCATCCAACCCAGCCCTGAGCACTTCCAGAAATGAGGCATTTACAACAGGTGGTGAGGCAACTTCTTTCAATGCCTCACCACCTTACTGTGAAGACTCTCTTTGTAACGTTTAACACAAATCTGTGCAGTTTTATCTGGGGTAGGGTTAATTTTCTTCACACTGGCTGGTATGGGGCTGTGTTTTGGAATTGTGCTGAACACAGAGTTCATAATATAGAGATGTTTTTGTTATTGCTGGGCAGAGCTTGCACAGAGCCAAGGCCTTTTCTGCTTTCCATACTGCCATGCTGCCATCCTGCTTCCCTGTGCAGGGAAGCTGTGAGTGCCTGGGAGGCTGGGAGGAGACACAGCCAGGACAGGTGAGCCCTGGTCAGTTGACAAAGCAGATATTCCAGACAATGTGGCATCATGCTCAGTATATAAAATGGGGGGAAGAAGGAGGAAGGGGGGACATTTGGAGTCGTGGAGTTTGCCTTCCCGAGTCACTGCTGTGTGTAATACGGCCGTGCTCTCCTGGAGATGGCTGAACTCCTACCTGCCCATGGGAAGCAGTGAATTCATTCCTTATTTTGTTTTGTTTTGATTTGCTTTGCTTGTATGTGTGACTTTTACTTTCCCTGTTAAATGGTCTGAACCTCAACCCACAAGTTTCCCAGCTTTTACCTTTGTTGTTCTCTCCCCAATCTCACTGGTGGGCCATAGTTGCTGGCTGGTGTTAAATTACAACAAAACCTTTCTAATTGTAGCTTAAACTCATCCCCCCTTGCCTTATCACTATCTACCTTTGTAAAAGGAATCTCTCTGGCACTTCTGTAGCCCCCTTTAGGCACCAGAAAGTGCTATAAGGTCTTTCTGGAGCCTTTTCTCCTCCATGCTGAGCAACATCAACTTTCTTAGCCCTTCCTCATAAGAGAGGTGCTCCATCCTTCACATCCCCCTTGTGACTCTCCTTTGGCCCCAATACAACAGGTTACAGAATGACAGGCTTAGTTAAGTTGGAAGGGACTCACAAAGATCATCAAGTTCAACTCCTGGCCCTGCACAGCACCAACCCAAAAGTTGCATCATGTGTGTGAGAGTGCTGTTCAAACACCTCTTGAACCCATCAGGCTGCTTACTGTGATCACTTCCCTGGGGAGCCTGTCCCTGGGAGCCTTCCATCCACCCTCTGGATGAGAAACACTTTCTGAAAATCCAACCTAGACCTCCCCTGACACAGCTTCAAGCCATTCCCTCAGTCCTGTCAGTGGTTACCATAGAGATCAGTGCCCCTCCTCTTCCCCTCAGGAGGAGGTTGTGACTGCAATGGCGTCTCCCCTCAGTCTCCTCCAGGCTGGACAGACCAAGTGACCTCAGCCACTCCTCATGCAGCTTCCCCTCAGTGCCCTTCACCCCTCCATGCCCTCGCTGGACACTCTCCAGTCCTGTCCTTCTTACACTGGAGCACCCAAAGTGCCCCCAGCCCTGGAGGTGAGGCTGCCCCAGTGCAGAGCAGAGCAGAGCAGAGCAGAGCAGAGCAGAGCGGAGCAGAGCAGAGCAGGCCAATCCCTCCCTTGCCCAGCTGCTGATGCTGTCCCTGATGCCCCACAGGACACAGGTGGCCCTCCTGGCTGCCAGGGCACTGCAGCTCATGTTCAGCTTGCCATCAGCTTACCCAGGGCTCCTTCCCATGGCACTGCTCTCCAGCCTCTCATTCCCGGTCAGTCTGTCTGTACATTCAGTGTTGCCCCACATCAGGTGCATAACGTGGCACCTTCCCTACTCTTGAACTTCATGTGGTTGGTGACTGCCCAGCCCTCTGATTTGTCAAGGTCTCTCTGCAGGGCCTTCCAGCCCTTGAGGGAGTCAACAGCTCCTCCCAGTTTGGTAACATCTGCAAACATGCTTAGGGTCCCTTAAAGTTCTGCAAGTAATTATGTCATCCCTGATAGTCATCCAAGTAATTATGAGACTGTTGAAGAGCTCAGGGCTGAGGATGGAGCCCTGTGGAACCCCACCATGTCCTCAGTCTGATGTCACCCCATTAACTGTAACCCTTTGTGCTTAAGCCATGAGCCAGCTGTTCACCTGTTGTATGATGTGTTTGCCCAGCAGTGGGCTGGATATTTTGTCCAGAAGAATTAGGTGCTAGGGACTCCAGAGTTGATGCAGCACTCCAGCTGGAATCTCAACCAGAGCAGAGCAGAGGAGCAGAATCCCCTCCCTGCCCTGCTGCCCACACTGCTCTGGATGCAGCCCAGGACACGTGTGGCTCTCTGGGATGTGAGTGCCATGGCTGGGTCATGCCCAGCCTCTCAACCATGGCACCCCCTAAGTTCTTGCCAGCAGCAGAGCTGCTCTCAATCCTGTTATCCCACCCCCGGTGATATTGGGGATTGCCCTAGCCCAAGTGCAGCACCTTGCACTTGGCCTTGTTGGACCTCATGATACTCACATGGGCTCACTTTCCAAGCTTGTCCAGGTCCCTCTGGATGGCATACCTTCTTCCTTAAAGTTGAATAAAGCAGAGATCTATTCCAATTCTATTCTATTCAAATTCAGAGATCTGTTCCTCTGAATAGGTCCCAGACCATGTTTTATGTGAAACACTATGAAGTCTTATAATAATTTTGATGGCAATAGTTTATACCCATGCAATCTCATATAAGTTCAAACTGATGCTAAACTTTTAGTAATATTCATATGGCTTGAAGATGAACATAGAAACCAAAACTAAAACACATTAAAGTGAAAAGCTCAGCTGTCTAAAAATTGCATATATGTAATACATGTAAAGTTCATGGTCGTGACTAAAGGTATGTTTAGCCTCTAGCAGAGCCAAATTCACATGCTTTGCTGATAGAGAAGGGGCTTTTGGGTCTTCCTGAAAAAGCTGCTGTCAAAGACTATGGCAGTCTCTGTCCAACCTTCATTTTTGTCAACATAATGGACAGAATCCCACTTACTCAGATGCAAGGTAAAGGACTTTAAATCTCCGGTATGTAGGGGTGTGCTGGCAGTGAGTAACATGTATTAAGATAGCTAGACACAGACAGTTACTTATAATTTTTCAAATCAGTTAAAAAGCAGCAGTAGCAGCTGCTTTTTGTTACAGAGTTTTCAGATGCAGAATCTCAGATGGCATAAATCATCAAATCCACTGAAGCCTACTGGAACTATCATAATTTACATCAGATGAGAATCTAAATTATCATTGGAGATACAGACTCACTACAGGGATATTAAATAAGAAATGCTGCCTAGTGGATATAGCAAAAAAGTCTGGAAAAGAATTTGATCCGATTGTGTCAGTCGGTCCATATGTTAAAAGAAAGGTGTGATAGTCTGGGGAATGCCTGACAACTTGTGGATTTAATTGTAATTTAAAGTGCAGATTAGACTCACCATTTTGAAGCAGGAACCAGATTTTATCTATGGAGTAGAAACAGACTTCAAGAGTACCTCAGCCAGGAAGAACAGTTAGGCTTCTACTACAAACACCTGTTATCACAGCATTTTGATATAGGTCTGATGTGTATCCCAGGAAAATCTCATCTCAAGTCAAAGAAACTAGGGCTCTTTAAAAAACAAACCTCCTTCAGTCTAAAGGCAGAAAGTAGAACTGGAGAAAGGAAGATAGAAGAGGCTTTGCCTCCTTTCCCCCAAATCATAGATAAAACATATTTTCTTTTGATACCTATGAAAAAGGAAGATATGATGGTCAAATGCAGTTGTGAATAGACCAGCAAATGCTGTGCTGCCTTGCAAGGTTTCTCCTTGCGACCTTGTTGCAACACAAAGAACAGCATCTGAGATGCAAGACTCTAGTAGGAGAAGGCAAAATTCATCATGGAGGTGTGAGATACTAAGTTATCATCTCATAATGTTGTACTTTGAAACCTCCTGTGTCAGTGAGAATTGTCTAGCAGAGTTTTTGCCAGGGAGGAGACACACAGAGATTCAAAGTTAAAGGTGATTCTTAGAAGCATCTCAATCTTAAAAGCATTTCAATACAGCAATGGAGTTCCCAAGGCATGGAAACACAGGACCACCCACCTCAGAGTTTCAGACACAAGACATCAGGAATAGTTAACAGTCTGATGATTTGCTTATTCTGCTGGTTTTGTCTGGGGTAGAGCTAATTTTTTTCACACTGGCTGATATGGGGCTGTGTTTTGGAATTGTGCTGAACACAGACTTCACAACACAGAGATGTTTTTGTTATTGCTGAGCAGAGCTTGCACAGAGCCAAGGCCTTTTCTGCTTTCCATACTGCCATGCTGCCCTCCCGTTTCCCTGTGCAGGGAAGCTGGGAGTGCCTGGGAGGCTGGGAGGAGACACAGCCAGGACAGGTGACCCAGCTGAGCAAAGGGACATTCCAGACCATGTGGCATCATGCTCACTAGGTAAAGTGGGGGAAGAAGGAGGAAGGGGGGGCATTTGGAGTGAGGAGTTTGTCTTCCCAAGTCAGCATTATGTGCAATTAGGCCTTGCTCTCCTGGAGATGGCTGAACTCCTGCCTGCCCATGGCAAGTAGTGAATTCATTCCTTGTTTTGCTTTGCTTGCATGTGCAGCTTTTGCTTTCCCTATTAAACTATCTGCACCTCAGCCCACACCTTCTCTCTTTTATCCTTCTGGTTCTCTCCCTCATCCTGCTGGTGAAGCAGTGAGTAAGCAGCTGCCTGGAGCTTGGTGGCTGGCTGGTGTTAAACCACAACACTTAGTATGGATTCCCAGAGTAATTTAAGTACAGTCAAACAGCTACTCAGATGTAAAGATGATGAGGAAGGATTTTGACATCACAGGTACCCTTCAATGGTTGTCTACCAGTGAAACTACAAGGCAATCTGATTAGAAAAAACTATTGCTAAAAACCAAAACAGAGTATCTTCAAAAGTAAAATAATGTTTAGGAGCTTAGTGAGAAATTGGCTTCATCTATAGAGGCTAAGCTCTGGAGGTACTGAAGTCAAGGGCAGCAACTAGCCCAGCTCCCTGCTGGACAATGCTGCAGTGAGGAGGTGACAGAGTTACCTATGTGGCAGCGATACTAGTGACACTATTGTGGTTCTTCCTTCTCTTGACTTCTTGAGATTATGCAATTTATTAGCTTCTTCATTGTGGGACAAGAAAACATTCTTTGTGATGCCTTTTTGTAAATTAAAAAAAAAAAGTAAAATTAAACACATCCCTTTTTTACCAGTACCAAAAGAGTTAAAGAAGTCTGGAGGCTTGTATAGGATACCAAGGCCAACTTTGTACCAAAGGCCTGTTTCTAGGAATTGCTATCAGATATAAGGTTTTAGCCTGGAGAAAATTTAATACAGGAATTCAGATGATCAGTCATAAAGAAAAATGAGTGACAACAGAAAAACAAATATCCAGTTCTTGTTAGGGACTACTTGGAAGGCTGATCTCATTGAAACATGGTTCTTAACTTATTTTAAATTTCTTATGTAACTATACCCTGTTTTCAAGTTCTTGTCGCTACACAGAGGTCCTTTTTGTGTTAGTTCATATTCAGGTCAGTTCAGAGAAGCTTCACAGACATCAGAGACAACACATTGTCCTTCTGCCAATGTGGTTTTGCCCCAAGCTGCAAGAAAGCTTAACTAGCCACTGTAAGGTATATTTGCATCTTTTGTTGCTTGCAGAAAGGAAGTTTTCAGCCAAGAAAGGATACAATTTTAGTTTTCTGTGCACAAAGAGGGAACTGACTTGCTGTAAATAATGATAAGGTAATGTTGCTAATTACTTCTGCACTTTTTATTCAAAGGAAGAAATACCACTTAACAAACAAAAGACAAAACACAAGTTGAAAGTATTGGATAAGCTAAAAAAACCCTGTCAATATGGACATACCCTTGTTGCATTTAAAATCACACAGGCATATAAGACTTAAAAAAGGATCTTAAACTGATAATCCAGAATGGTGTTCCACCTTTTGTATATGACAACAGACGTATAGTGATGCAGAATCACCAGATAAACTATTAATGCAGAAGACTATTGCTGAGAAGCTGGAATAAGCAGGACAAAGGAGTGCTAAAATTCCATATGTGGCTGGGTCTCTTCCATGGACATATTCAGAGTAGATTCTTAGGTAATCTGGATCCCTTACCACGCTACATCATTTACAACTGATTATGTCCTTTCTTAAACAGCTGCAGCTACCCTGAAGTTCCAATAAAAATGGTAGCCTCCACAGGCAAAAAAAATGGATAATGAAGTAAATCCATAGGAGAGCTGAAGGAAGAACCAAAACAACTTTGCTCCCCATCAAAGATAGGGCTAGAACATCCGCTTTGACCATCCACTGGACTGATGTGTTTTGTCACAGAAGTCTCTGTGCTGTCCTGAACTATTGCTGAGTTGAGTTACAATACTCATTTTAAGACAGATATTTCTTGAGGTTAAAACTGCAGATGGAAAGCCCATCATAATTTAATTTAAACCATTTCAATAGTTAACTGATCTAGATTTAGGCAAAATTGTACCAGTCTGATTTTGTTCAGCTTCCAACATTCAGCAATCAGATCCTTTTATGTCTGTCAACTAGATGGAGAAGCCAGGTATCAAGTTTCTATTTCATTGCAGATACTTTTGGACTGCAGTCTATACATGGTTTTGTTTGATAAAGAGGAAAAACTTCCTTGTATCATGCCACAGGAATCAATGAATTTTCTGGCTTTTCTCTCAACCTTTCCTTTATACTAAGTATTCTTGAATCCTAAACTACTAAAAGTAAATTAAAAAGAAATTTTCAGTGCAGACATATAACTAGTACTGTTCATGCAATCCCCCGGGTTTCTTTTAGCATATCTGAGATTTACACAAGGCATTTTGACCAAAGCACCTTATTTAGTAGTCCATTCATTGTTACCTCTCTTAACAAATCTCTCTGCATCTCTTCATTCCTCCTCCAAATCCCCAAATAATAACTTGTGAACAGAAAAAAAGGAAGAAAACTTTTTTTTCTTCCCTTTTTCTTCTCCTTTTCAGTTCTTCTTAGGTCCAGCAAAACACAAGTTTCTGGAGATGAGAAAGGCAACAGCAGCATTAGCTTTGCAATAACATGACTGATGATTAGACTAAGGGAATTGTCTGCAGACATGGTTTTATTCCCTTTTTTGTTACAGTTGTACATGTGAAAAGGTTATACTAGACAGAGAAAGGGTAACAGAAGTGATGATGAATCTAAGGTACAAGGCATATTTAAAAATACTGGCTCAAATTTCAAAAGTGGAGTCAATTTATAGCATGGGGACGTTCTACCATTACTCAGAGATACCAAAATAAAATTGCGTAAGCACGTATTATAACAGAACACTCTGGAGACGATCAGAACCAAAATATACAAGGAAACCCAGGACAACAAATTAGAGGCAACTTGTTCAACTGGCCTTCAGTGGCTCCATATTTGGGTGTCTTGTCTGTTCTGAAGAGCTAGAATTTGATGGGTAGACTAAATGTAAAGGTCATAAATATAAGAGTAAAAAGGACATGCTGCTTTCTCTGTTCACAAATGTTTTACTTTAATAATTATCCACAAAACACTTGTCTGTTTGTCCCCAACTTATTAAAGCCATCTGGTCTGTATTAATGACTTATCTTTGTTGTTTATTATATCTCCGATCTTTAGGGTCATCTGTGAGTATCATTAATAATTTTGTACAATGTTGATGTAATTTAAAACAAGCATTAAATAACATATAGCAAAAAATAATTCTTAAAATAACCCAAATATTAATGTAATTGCTCAGTTAGGATCCTGCATTTAGTGCTCTGTTTTTGGTTGCCAGTCACTCAATGTTTCCACTAATCAGCAGGTATATAATATTTTTTATGATATGATATATTTTATATGTATGATATATAAAAAGTGTCATGCAGTAGTAAGTCAGAATGTTTTCAAGAAATCAAAAGATTACATATTACAGTATTGTCATGTAAATACTATTTGCTTAGTGTCTTAGTAAAAATGTAGTCAGAGCTGTTTCTTCTATACTTATAGTGACAAACATTAGCTCTACTGATTTAAAAGCTTTATATATTAGTTGTAATTTTTTGCCCACATGGATGCTGCCCAATAATCATCTGGATTATCCTCTTTACCCTTTTTACTGCTAATACTTTTAACAAATCTTCTGTATTGTCTTTCCCAGTTTCAAAGTTTTGAAAACAGACAGCAATACAGATAGCTGCTTGTTCAGTTTTAGTATAAACACAGAATTGAAGTTATTTGAATGTGTTATTTTAAAATTAGTTTTGATGGCTAACACACTCCTGAGTTATTGCTGGAATAGGATACGTTTTCTCATTTTGGAAGTGATAAAATTTTGAGATTTCCCCAGGTGCTTCAAACACACCAGGGCATTCACAAGCCCTAGTCTTTGTGGGGGACTTCAACCACCCCAAT
>WBNQ01062017.1:1109-22359 GCA_013401375.1 Spizella passerina | reverse complement strand
CCCTGCTCCATCCCCTGCTCACATCCATCATTCCCAGACTCCCAGCTGCCCAGTTTTTATGGACACAGCAGCAGAGCCCAGCCCGGCTGTGTGGGGCTGATGGACACTCTCAGCTTCATTTTCCTGGTGCCCTTTATGGTGCTCGTTAAAAATATTTTTTTATCTGACCTTGGTCCACGCAAGGAATTAAAATTCTGAATGGAATCCTCTGCTCACACCAACTCCATGGTGAGTCTATCCCAGCTCAGAGAGGCTCCTGCTCCTCTCACAGCACAACCTCCTCGCTTGGTAGTAAAGCACAGAAAATAAACAGAGCTCCGAGTGCAAATAAACAATTAATAAACATTGATTTTATGGATTTCTGTTCCTGTCCTAGCCCTCTGAACAATATCTGCCACATGCAATTCAGGAAGTGAAGCTGTTTTAGTTATGTTTTTAAGTAGTGTTTTCTAAATGATTCTTTTATTTGTAATTTATTATACATTTGAATTGGCCTGGAGACATCAGCTCAGCATCAGCTGCACACGAGTTGTTTTAAAAGTCAATTTTCATTTACTGCCAGGAAAGGAACAAGATTGTTTTTGTGTTTTTCTCTAACAAATTTTTTAATATTTGCCTTGATCTTACACAGAGATTTAGGCAAAAAGGCCCAATTTCAGCTCAAAAGAGGAATTATTTAGGAAACATCCAACATTTGCAAACAGGCAGATCTCACTGAACCTGCAACATAGAATTAGTCAGTTTTGTGGCTATTAATAATTTGGTAAATTGGTATCATATGGGGATGCTTAACGTGGAATTCTATAGGAGTACCCTCAATACACACATTCCATGCAAAAAAATTAACTCACCTGATGTAAGGAAAAAGGGGCTTAATGAGCACAGAAGAACTGTGGATTACCACTACAAATTTTAATTTTTAATTAAACAGACCCCTCTCTGTTTCCAGCTCAAAAAAGACAATAAATATTTGCAGGTTTCAGGCATTTCCCAGCCACTGCCACCCCAGTGGCAGCTCCAGAACTTCACGTGCAGCACAAAGAATAATTTAACACCCATTAATAAAGGAATTTTCAGAGGAGCTCGCGCTCAAATTATATCAATCTGCTACTGTTCCAAAATAAACGCATCAGGTGGCATTTAAATGCAGGTGGCTAACCATTTTATCAGTGCACATATTTAAGCTATTAGAAATATAATTAGAAAAATTAAATTAAACACACTTAATGCAGATTCTAATTCGAGCAACACCGTCCTTATCATTATGCCATTTTTATAGCAAATTATAAAGGATGTCTAAATTGTCCGGGTTTGTTGCTGACTGATAGCTGAACTCAGATAATTAAGTTGTTAACCAGGTACTTCAGTGGTCAACACGGTTATATATCTTTGTCTGATCACTCCCCCTCCTCCTGCGTGCGCCGAGTGCAGGGGAAGCAGATGGATGGCACTTGACACTGCCCACCTCCGCAGCGGCTGATTAGACACAGCCCCGCACAGCCACAGGTACACTCAATTATCCCGCCCCGCACCCCGCAGCCTCGGCAGCTCCGGCTCCGCTGCATCTGCTGCATTCCCAGCCCGGGAAAATGCACCGAGCCCTCCGTGCGTCCTGGTGCTTCCCTGGCCGTGCTTCATCCACCTGAGCCTGCGGGCACGCCCTGCAGCTCCCTGCGATGCCACAGCGATCAATCCTCTCTGCACAAGGAGTTCGAGCGTGCCGGGGATTGTTCGTGTCCCTGCGCTGGCACCTGCATGGGCCCGTGTCCCACCCACATCCCAGAGCCATCCAGGATCCTGCCAGAGGGGTGCTTCAGCCCCTCACCTGCCTGGCTGACTAACAGCACCCCAGGGGAATCCCAGTACTCATTATTCACCAATAAACTGCAAAACCTGGGCACGGGTACAAGTGTGCCAAAGAAAACCTGGATGCGGCTCCCGGGGAAAAATGATGGATGCTCAGGTAGTGCAAACACATTGCAGCCCATGCTGAGGGCTGTGACAGCAGAAATGACCTGTAACATGTTTGAGATTAAAGAATTGGGGTTCCCTGAGTGCTCCGGGTGCATCCCAATACTCATTCACCAATAAACAGCAAAACCTGGGCACCAATAGAGGTGTGCCAAGGAAAACCTGGATGCAGCTCCCGGGGGAAAATGATGGATGCTCAGGTAATACAAACACACCGCAGGCCATGCTGAGGGCTGCGACAGCAGAAATGATCTGTAACATGTTTGAGGTTAAAGAATTGGGGTTCCCTGAGTGCTCCGGGTGCATTTCTGCAGCTCTGACTGTGTGTGTACAAGCTTTCCCCGAATTTACTGGAAATCACTTGGCCTCAAGGTCTCTTGGTATTCTGTTTCCATCAAAATAACACAGAAAATGAACGGACAAACTTCCTGGCTTCCAAATTTCCTCTAAGTTTTAAGTATTCTAAATAACCTTTTGACAGTTCTCCTTGTCCCACTGGAAACAAGGGGTACCACCAGCTGGTTTGATCCTTTTTTTGACATAACCCCCAGTGCAAACACCTGGAATGTTACAGAGAGAAGCAGCTCTGGCCATCACAGAGATGGGCACAAACCAGAGCTGGTTCATGTCACAAAACTGACTTTTTTCCATCAGATTGTTTCACTCACTTCTTACCCCATTTAACCTGCACTGAGCAGCAGCAGAATGGCCACACACCTAATGGAATTCCACTCCAGTGCTCCCAAATGACCAGCTAAAAATCCTGGTCACAAACTAAAAATCCTCATTACAAATTAAAATCCTGGTCACAAACTAAGTATCCCCATCACAAACTGAAATCCTGGTCACAAATTAGCGATCCTCATCACAAAATACAGATCATCATCACAAACTAAAGATCCTCATCACAAACTAAAGATCCTGGTCACAAATTACAGATCCTCGTCACAAACTACAGATCCTTGTTACAAATTACAGATCCTCATCACAAACTACAGATCATCATCACAAAATAAAAATCCTCATTACAAACTACAGATCCTTGTTACAAATTACAGATCCTCATCACAAACTAGAGATCCTCACTTCAGGACAAGAATGTGTGGGGTTTTCCCATTTCCAGATGAACAGGTAACGCACAGGGTTTTTCCTGCAATGTCACCAATAAAGATTATGACTTTGTTACTCAGTTACAAAAATCCCATTTTGTTGAGGGGTTTGGTTTCCCTCCTCCTGCTGCAATTTGGTGGAGAAATAAAAAAAAAATCTGCCGTGCTCTCCATATTTATTAACAAATTCACTAGGATCTGGTGGCTCCCTTTTAAACTTCTGAGCACAGGGAATATTTCAAAAGGCGCCTCCTGAAAGGGAAAGGAGCCACTCTGCCTGGTGGGGGGCATCCTCCTTCCCTGGAGATCGTTCCAGGAGAGCAAACCACACACATCCACACAGGCTGGGCAAGCAGGATTAAAGGAAATCCTTCCACAATGCATTTTCCTGCTTCTGCCCCTACGTGATCTGACTCCACTATCCTTTCCAACAAATATGTAATTATTAGCATATAAATTTAACACCTAGCCATGCTATAACCACAATTCCTGCCTTTATTTCCTTTACTTACTTCATATGAAAAGTTATTTCTCCAGAATTATTGTTTTCTGGGGTTTTTATTGCAGAGTGTTATTTATTCCTCAGATTATCATTAGCTTTCACACATATCAATGCTGTTTTTTTGGTCTCTTTAAAATAATGTTCAAAGATTGAGGATAATTGTCCAAGTGATTCTTTTAATATCTTACTGTATTTTAGTAGAATCTTTGTGTCCTGCTTAATTGTTAACTGTTGGGAGCACAAGTGGCTTTAATTGAGTGTAGGTTTAGAAACTGGGGACAAATCCTTTCCTGTGAGGGTGGGCAGGCCCTGGCACAGGGTGCCCAGAGAAGCTGTGCTGCCCCTGGATCCCTGGCAGTGCCCAAGGCCAGGTTGGACAGGGCTTGGAAGACCCTGGGACAGTGGAAGGTGTGGAATGGGATGGGATTCAAGGTCCCTTCCAACCCATACCAGTCTGGGATTCTGTGAAGATTCCATGAAATTCCATTTGCTGACTACAGGGACATCGTGGCCATGCTTAGATATGGAAGGTGCAGCACAAACAGAAATAAGAGGAAGCTCAGTTTGCAAGTGGGAAGAGAACTGCAGCTACTGCTCCATATCCATCCTTCCCTGCCAAGGAGAACTCCGTGAAGGTGTTACAACGAAACTTAATTTAATGAGTGGTGTAAGAGGCAGTGAGGAAGCTCCCTGCTGGGGCCACTCCTACCCTGGTTGTCCAAAATGAACCTGGCAAAAAACTGGGGCTGTGGGAACAAGGAAAGCCCAGCTGCTCTGGAGTCCTCAGGTGAATTCCCTCTCTTCTGGTTCAGTTCAAAAGGCCCTGCTCTGCCTTAGTGATGGATGGATGGATGATGGATGGATGGATGATGGATGGATGATGGATGGATGGATGATGGATGGATGGATGGATGGATGGATGGATGGATGATGGATGGATGATGGATGGATGGATGGATGGATGATGGATGGATGGATGGATGGATGGATGGATGGATGGATGGATGGATGGATGGATGATGGATGGATGGATGGATGATGGATGGATGGATGGATGGATGGATGGATGGATGGATGGATGGATGGATGGATGATGGATGGATGGATGGATGATGGATGGATGGATGGATGGATGGATGGATGGATGGATGGATGGATGGATGGATGATGGATGGATGGATGGATGATGGATGGATGATGGATGGAGGGATGGATGGATGGATGGATGGATGGATGGATGGATGGATGGATGGATGGATGGATGGATGGAGGGCTTGAGAATCGCCATGGATGAACTCCCCAGGAATTGCACCAGAAACTGAGGGACAGCCCCAAGCTCCAGCAGCACACAGACACCATGGACACCTCAACATCTTTAATGGATTGCAGATTTCCAGACTGGTGTAGGTGGGAAGGGACCTTAAATCCCATCCAGCCCCACCCCTGTCGTGGGCAGGGACACCTTCCTCTATCCCAGGGTGCTCCAAGCCCTGTCCAACCTGGTCTTGGACATTCTGAGGGATTCAGGGGTAACCACAGCTTCTTTGGAAATTCCATTCCAGCTCCTCCCCAGCCTCCTAGAGAAGAATTCCTTCCCAATATCCCATGGAAATCTCTTCCAGCCAGCACTAGCACACGATCCCCTCTGAGCAATGCAGTCCCACTATCTCCAGGTGTAAACTCCTTGTTTCATTGAACATCACCTCAAACAAAGCACCTGCACCCCAAAAGTCACATCCCACACACTCCACACTCCCAAACTGGACCATTCCCTCATGCTCAACACTTTGTGTGACCTGGACGACAGCCAGGGCCAACTTTAGAGATGACCTTTTGCAAATTAATTACTTTTCATTACATTACATCAAAATGAAAACAAAGCCCACATCACCACTAAGTGAAACCCTCTCCAGAACTTCCTCCAGTGTGAGGGACTTCTGCTCCACCACCTAAAGCATGTGTGTTACTGTCTACAACACACACAGTCTGATTTTACTTTAACTTTTATGAAGTCTTCAATATTTAAAGGTTCATTACTTGAATTTTTATACCAAGAGGAAAATAAAATAAAATACATCAACATGGGGAGGCAGGGTGATTCCAGCATTATTTTCTAGCATTATTTGCTCAGCAATCTCAGTTTATATTGCACTCATTGCCATAAAATACTGAGGAGAAATCTGCATAACAATGGAAGAGGCTGGACAACAGACACAGGCCAATATTGGCTTTTTATTCCCCGAGTAATCTGCATTTTACAACTGACTGTATATATTAAAAAAAAAAAGTTGCTTTATCTAAAGTTTCACGGAAAGGAGACAATGAGCAACACTTGGGATTTTCTGTCAATTTGCCCTTTCAGAGAAACAATTGTGCTGTGGAATCCAGAGGAGCAGCCTCTCTCTTTTCTGGGGGTAAAAGCTCTGAGTTTTTATGGCTTTTAAGGTGCTGCGCTTCAAGCAGGTCAGCTACAAAAGATTATTCTGAAAAATTCTAAACATTAATTGGGAAGAAATAAAAATAAATAGTCCATGAAGACCCCTTCAATCTGATGATTTGGGGAAGATCAGATAATCCTAAATGAAAGGAAGCACCAGAAGGAAAAACTGGGAAAGCCCTGGGTTTGCAGCCACACTGATTTCCGTAATGCATTCACAATTGCCAATAAACAGAATTATTGCTGCACAGGAGAACCGTGTGGTCTCTACTCTATCACTACAGAGGGCAGCAACAGACAGCAGAGCTCTTTAGCATGACAGAGGGAATGTTTAACATTCCCAGTAAACAAGGGAGCCCCGGGCTGGCATCTGCCTGTCCCACATTCCAGCCTCCTTGGGACGGGAACAGGGAAAGACTTTGGGATGCTCAGCGAGCTGAGCCCAGCAAGGCCAGATACTAAAAATTCCCCTAAACCATCAGTTACAACATAGAGCCACGGGCTGGATCTACTTGGTGGATTGATTGATCTTCGTGCCCTCACACCCAGACTCCAGCTCCTGGGACATGGACCAGCAGAAAGCCGAGTTGGGAAGGGAATCCTGTCCAGCCTGGAGACCAAGGCACAACACGACGTTCCCTGCGAGGCTCAAGGATGGGACTGGGGGGAAGTTGCCACTCTGGACGTATGTGAAGGACTTTCTGTGGGATTATTTTGAGCAGCAAAGCCGTGCTGGGGGCAGGGTGAGGCTCAGGCACAGCTCGAGCACTGGGCACAGCCTCCTCCAGCTCTGGCTGCAGATGCAAAGGAGGGCAGCAAAGGTCTGATGATCAAACGGGGAGAAAATGACTGACAACACGGAGCCCGTTCAAAGGAACTAATGGAATAATTAGTTCCAAAAAGACTAAAAAGACTGAAGAATTCATGATGTCATAAAAAGCAGAGCTACTTAAATTGGATTAGAAAATAAAAATGACACGAACATTGTAAATATTCACAGATCACATCATTGACGTGTAATGTGCCGTTAAATGATGTCAAATTAAAGGGGAAATTACATGTGTAAGAACTAGGAAGAATAAAGGGAAGACATTTTAAAGATGCACAGTCCTTCAAGTGAAAATCCCTCTCGTATATCAGGGCTGATCACTGTGGGGATGGGGAAACTATGAGAGATGAATAAAATAAAATATGGGAAAGAAAACAGAGGGTAAAAACATCTCAATTTAGGGCTGTGGTGAAAGGCTGTTAACTCCCGAGTGCTTCCCTCTGCGTGGCCTTGCCAGGCGCTCCCAGCCACAGCCATGCCCAGGCTCCATCACTGCTTAAACCGGACTAAAATCACTCCTAATTTATCCCAAGAAGCCAGCAGTCAAGTGTGCTTTCACAGGGGAGAGCCCTGAGCGGGGCCAAGGGCCCGGCTCAAAGGGCACCTCGGAACTCTGTGAATTGGGGTGCAATTAACACCGAGCTGCTGGAGCCAGAGGCATGAGGCAGGGACGGCACTTGTGAGTCCTCTCCTTCCCACGGGGAAAAGCCTTTCCGGATCCCTCAATCACACACGGCACCCGGAGAGGCTCCCAGCCCCTCAGCCAGACTGAGATCTCATCTCAGCAGAGTTGTGGCAATTAATTTACCTCCAGCGTGCTCTTTCAAGTGAGCTGGGAGAGCAGGGGGGCCCCCAGCTTCTCCCCCTTCCCTCCGCGCGCGATCGGAATCTTCTGTTCCAAAGGTGGCATTTCAAGCTCCCGAAAATACCTGCATAATAAAGGGTAAGAGCTCCTCTGCACACAGATATATGTACATATCTTTCCCTGCCTCGTGGGCCCTTCCGCCTCCAAACTCCGTGAGGTGTTAGCAACACGTCGCGCGATGGGAACTCGAGATTATCGGCATTATCTCACCCACCCTGCTGATAAGATGGGCTGATGCCGGCGCTGTTGTGATAACAGAGCTGACTCTGCTCCTCAGCAGCGCTGCCAGACTGCTGGCGGCATTTCCTCAGCACTGGGGCCTTTTCCACAGGACGTTCTTGTCCCCCGAGGTTTGGAATGGGTTGGGTGGGAAGGACCCTAAAGCCCATCTCATCCCACCCCTGCCATGGGCAGGGACACTTTCTACTGTCCCAGGGTGCTCCAAGCCTGGTCCAGCCTGGCCTTGGGCACTGCCAGGGAGCCCACAATCCTTCTGGGCAGAAAGAGCATTTAGACTAAGCACACATTCACCATCCTGTTGGAGGTGACCACACCATTTGGGCTGAATCCCACAGTGACGCCCTTCACTGTCCAGCAGATCCCGGTGCTGGCATGGGATGGAGCACTGGGCACCATCAGGAAATCCCTGGCACATCCCAGGATGGCTCATGCTGGAATTGCCCTCGTATGCCCCCAGTTCAGACATAAATGTCAACACCTGCCCTGCTACAAAAACACCACAAGATCCTTAATGATCCCCACATCAGCCTTGTCTGGGAGCCAAAAGAGGAATATTTACATCCTGGGGACTCTCACACTCAAACACGTGGAAATGCAGAAAAATTTGCGTGAGAAAAAGAGCAACCTTTTCTTTTTTTCTTCTCTGAGTTGAAATAGCAGCACTTGGGTTCCTCAAGGCTTGAGTGATGTGTGTGCCCACACCGAGGCACTCGGCACCTCCCGTCCCCACCTGCACTCCCTGGCTGAGCCAGGAATCCACAGGGCTCTCCCTGCCAAAGGCACAAAGCCCACAAGGGTGCTGTGAGTCTGAGATCTGAGAGTGCAGACAACAACGGAAACCTTTACCTCGCTTTAAAAGGAGGTAAAAGAAATGCCTTTTGATCACTTCTGAGAGCCGGTTTAGTGCTGTCAATGCCCAGACACGAGGAAGGGCAGGTAGGACATGAGGCAGGAAGGCAAAGCAAGGGACAGCCCAGAACATTTAAAACCCTGGGTATTTAAGCTGGTTCAGCCCCCAGCCCTGCCTGGGGTGTCAGCAGCCCCCTGTGCCTGGGGGACACAGAGGGGACAACGTCTCCTTGTCATTTATGTAACTCCAACCCACAGCCAGCAGTAATTTCCGAAGTGGGGCTGTCTGAGCCCTGGGAGCAAACAAAAGTATTCCGAGGTCTTTATTTGTGCAATGGCATTTCCACTCTGACTGCAGGGATCTGCTGGGTGCACTGGCATTGTCTCTCTAACAATCTGAAAATTACACTGATAATTATCTCGGAGGTATTTTCCAGCCTCCATTGCTCTGTGAGTCTCAGCTCAAGAGGATGTGTCACTCCTTTGTCCCGCTGACTTTTCACATGTCCTCAGTGCACACATGGAACAGGTTCCCAAACCCAAAGGTTCTGCCAGGGAGAGCTTTGCAGCCGTGACCCAGAATCTCTCAGTGACGAGAAGCCCTGATCTAACAGGAGCTCTGTCAGGGCTGGGGATCCAATATATCACGAGTCTCCAGGAAAAATAGAGCCCAGCTAAATAACTTGGGAAATATTCCACTTGTAATGGCATTGCAGAGTCAATCAATTTAAACCTAATAAAGACGACGACAGACAATGAATAGAAAGTTCAAGGACTTTTCACCCAGGGCTTTGCTATGGCTGGAAGTCAACCTGCTGGAGTCTGGGGGACCCTACAGACCCTGGGAACCAGCTCCAGGGACCAGGATCATGAAAAAAAGACACTTTCCATTTCAGGCAACAATGCTCTAAAAGCCCTGGAAAAGCAGTAGGAATTAGAACATTTTTGGAGGCAAGGACAAATTTTCATATTTTTTTCAGCCATAACTCATCTTTTCATCCCCTGGCTTTATCTGTGAGCTTTATCACAGACCAACATCACGGGCAGGATGGAGTATTTGCCTTGACTTTGCTCTGTGCTTCCACTGGTACTGGGAGGTTAATGCAGCTCATTAGCTATGCATCTCATTCCAGGATTTATTCCTTTCTTCCACATTTATTTCCCTAACTACTGTTTGTTCTTCCGCAGAACCTAGGGAAGGACCAGCGCAGGAGGCACAATTTAACGGCGGGGCTGGTTTACAACCCGCAGCCATGGAATCCATTAAGTGTTTAAAAACAGTTTGCACCCCTCCCTGCTCAGAGAGTGACAACTTTCCTGGGACACCGGGAGCAGAGGCTTTCCATGGAGATGCTGTTGTTTGCTGCCTTTGCTCCGGGTGTGGAGCGAGCTGCAGATTGCAATTGGGATTCAGCGCAAGATGAGCCTTGGAAGCGTGAGGTGGAAAAACTGCATCGCGTTTCTTCCTGCCAGGTGCTAAGAGACTGCTTTGGGATCCAGCAAGTCAGAGACTTTGTCCCCATTTCAGCCCTTGGAACTGCCAAGTGAGCTTTGATCCAGCTCCGGGAGTTCACAGGGGTGGGGATGCAGGTTCAGGGGATGCCCAGAGGATGAGCTTAGGCCATGGCAAGGGCCAGGAGCTCCATGTGATGACACAGCAGAGCAAAATTTGGGTAAAGAAAAGCAGGGCACAACCAACCTGCTCTGCGGGGAAAGAAAGGTGGGAAAGAAAAGTCTGGGGAAAAAGAACCATGTTTGAAAGAAAAGGGGAAAACTCAAATGTTCTGGAGAGGCTGTACATGAGTGAAGATCTGAGGCTGATGAGGAAAGAGCAATCATGGAATTATTAAGGTTGTAAAAGACCTTTAAGTTCATCAATGCCAGCTCTCTTCCAGTGCTGGGCCTTCTCTCACACTGTCCATCACAGGCACCTTGGAGGAGAGAAGGGCCAGAGTGTCCTGGGACAGTCAGGTCGGGGAGAGGAGCTACAGAGAAGACCAGTAGTAATTAATGGTCTGACTGCCCAGCTAGAGTGGGAACGAGAAAATTAACAGATGGGAATTTGGAAAGCCTCATGGTGAGATGGCCATTTTTTACATTGAGATTTGGTCTGTGTTAACCCTCTAGCATTGAGCTGGGTCCTCCAAAATCCAGCAGACACCACTTTCACCAGGAGGAGCAGCGACCTCTCCCAGCCACCCAGATTTCCAGAGTGATGCCTTGGTGAGCCCATGATGATGGACACAGTCATGCCAAATAAAATGCTCCTCACAAAAGCACCAAATAAACCCTGCAGCCTTTGCATCCCACAATATCAGGAGAACTTCTAGTTTTGGGAATTCCACAATTGCCACAGGAACCGGCAACATCCCTTGCAACTGCACAGTGCCGTCATTAATATTCCCAATGAGGGTAGCACAGCAATGCCAGGCCTGCAGCTGATATCCCTGTGCAGAGTGATCCAGCACCGTTTAATTAAAATGTGCACAGGAGTTTTGTTTATGGAAAGCAGGATGAAGAGACAGGCATCGATCACCAGTGCAGGCCCTGCCTCAAGGCCAGACCAGGAACCAGAGAGAACAGAGCCACTCCTGCCACACAACAGGCCTGCCAGCCAAAACTGAGGCTCTCTCTTTTCCTGACAGGGGCTGATTCCCAGAGAAAATCCCCTCCAGAGAGGTGGATCCCATTCCAGTGCAAACCATTGCTGTGTGCTTTTAAAATAAAAGATAGACCAACCCCAAACAAGCCAAAACTCAAAGTTCTCTTATTTTCAGGCATTTCCTGGGCTCTGTTGCTGAGACGTGGATGGGACACATCAACACCCAAACACTGATTTGCAGGGACTGCAATTGTGGGGGTGTGGAATGAGAACTCCAACCCAAACCATTCCACCATTCTGAGTGGGGAGGGAGGGATGAGAGCAACAAGGAGCTTCACACAGTTCTATGTTATTGAAGGTAAAAAGATTCTCCTTCTGGTCTTTACAGTACCACAGAATCATGGAACATCCTGAGCTGGAAGGGATCATTGATCCAACAAGGATCATGAATCCAGCAGATTCATGATGGTCCTGCATGGACACCCCAAAATCCCACCCTGGGTATCCCTGGCAGCGCTGTCCAAACCCTCCTGGAGCTCTGGCAGCCTCAGGGCCTGCCCATGCCCTGGGCAGAGCCTGAATCCTCTGGAGGAAGAGCCTTTCCCAAAATCCAACCTAAATCTGCCCTGGCCCAGCTCCAGCCCTTCCCCTGGGGCTGTCCCTGTGACAGAGCAGAGACTGGAGCTGTCCCTGCACTTCCCCTCGTAAGGATGTTGAGCACCGCCATAAGGCCTCCCCTCAGCCTCCTCCTTTCTGTGCTGAATGTAAAAGATTTGGATTCTCTAAACTTGAAACAGGCCCCTTGCTCCGTCCATGCTGCAAATTCAGTTCCAGTATTTAATACCCACTAGATCAAATATTGCTACCCGGAGGAATAAATTCCACCAGAATTAGACCACTAACTGCTAAATCAGCAGCTAAGGAGCCCATATTCCTTTTAATACTGGATTCTTCATGCTGGAATGAAAGAACAGACGTTTGACAAAGCTTATTCACCATACTGGAGTGACTGGGAGCACTGAGAGCTCCAGGCTGCTGCTCCCTGAAGTTTATCTGGGAGCCAGATCCAAACAAAGGCTGCAACAGGAGCCAGCTGTTGACACTCTGCGTCACGAGCTGCATATTAAATGATTCATCAAATGCTGTGTCACAACCTGGATAAAGTCCTTAAAGCACGGGGCCCTCCTCTGTTCCTTTTGTTTTTAGCAGCAAAGAATATCTGGGTAAACCTACACTTGCTGGAACAGCCTTCCTTTCCAGAAACCACTCCCCGTTTAATGCAAATATTCCACCTAAATCGTTATTAGGGAAAATGCCAGTCGCCAAATTTCAGCAAATAGTACTGAAATAAATAAGCAAAAATTGTTATTTATCCAGTGTAAAATTCAGTAAATAGGACTGAAATAAATAAATAAATAAATAAATAAATGAAATTAAATGCACCCAGAACATTTTGGAAAATGAAATAATAGATGAGTAAATAATTTCCCTGGCTGCTGTGGAACGGCAATGTGTTATTGTAACCTGCCTTGTATGCTCCGTGTAAAGCACTGTAAATTATGATTTGAAATTATCATGTTAGATTAGGTTTTCTGCAGCTTAATATATTGTAATATAATATAATTGCTCAATGCAAATGAGCTACTGTACAGCTTTGGCATGGGGCTGTTCTGGAGCCGAGCATTTTACACATTACGGTGAAGTGCGGGTTATTAAGAAACAAATTATAACGAAGCTAAATTTAGTTGGGAGCCAAGATCCTGTCACTGCATGGCGCTGCCAGTGCCAGGAGGTGTCTCAGGGAGCTCTGACACCAACGCTGGGGCACCTCAAGCAGCTCCTCACACACCTGCTCAGGTAAGAGCTCCCTGCCCACGAGTGCCCATGTTGGTCTCGTTACCTGGAAGTCAAAGATGCTGTAAAGTCACTGCTGTGGCTCCAGATCCTGACTGCCAAATTCCCTTTCCAAAATAAATCACCCAGAGCTGATTGTGTTCCCACACTGCTCCCACAGAGGGAGGTTTGGGCTCACATTGCCACTGCAGGACCAACGGGGGACACGTTAAAAACACAAGAGTTAAAAACAATAAAATGAGTCTCCACACCCTCCAGAATCAGCCACAGAATCCTGGAATCATTTGGGCTGGAGGGAGCCTCTGGATCACCCAGTCCAGCCCCCCACCCAGAGCAGGTGGCACAGAAACACATCCAGGTGAGTCTGGGATGTCCCCAGAGACTCTCCATGGCCACCCTGGGCAACTGTTCCAGGGCTCTGCCACCCTCAGTGGGGCAGAACTTCTTGTGCTTTATTTTATGGGCATCACTCCTTGTCCTGTCACTGGGCAGCACTGGAAAGGCTCTGGCACCCTCCTGTGCCAGCGCTGGGAGTTATTTGTGTGGATTGATGAGATCCCCTCTCAGCCTTCCCTCCCCTGGATGCAGCCACCCTTCGTGCCCGTGACCCTGTGACCCGCCCAACAGGCACGGCTTTCCCTCCTCATTTCCATCCACGAGGCACGAAAAACAAGAGTTGCCGGTAGATGTGCCAGGAGAATGCACTTCCTAAATAATACATTGCCTTGTAAATTGTCCATCCAACTGTAAATTCCAGAAGAAAAATTAAAATGTGTTTCTTCAGCCCTTTCCGCGCGGCGCTCGCTCCGCGCGGCGGCATCCCCGCGTCCCCCCAAAAGCATGGGCACCGATGGGGTGGGTCCAGAGCAGGAAAAACCTGCTCCAAAGCAATTTATTATTAATGCCAGAATATTCTTGCTAAACAGTTCTGATTATTTCACAAGAAAGAGGTCAAGGTATTGGAGAAAGGGATTTAATCAAATAAACTCTCAATCTCTCTCCAAATAGCATTTTCATCCGGCTGCATGTAAATTCATCAGCTGACTCGCCTCCCAATGCCCAGGCAAGGTTAATCTGCTATGACTGTTAAAACTTCTTGGAGACGCCTTTGGAATAACGATTTACACCGGGAGGAGCTGCGCCAGTCACCCCAAACTTGTTCGTCATCCTGTTCCTCCAAGTCTGGCCTGGTCCCCAACATCTCAGCTGGCAGAGCTGGAGCTGAGCCCCCCTCTTGGGCTGCACACTGGGGACCCCGCATGAGCTCCTTGTTTCTGCTCAACTCCCTGGGCTCTGATGGCCATCGACAGCTCATTCCGAGCTGCCCCACAGCGAATATCCTGCCCTGGGAAGAGGGGGAATGGTGGATTTTCAGGAATATTTCCTGCATCATCGAAGCAGTCATGCCGGGAAACAAAGCAGTGTGGGCATAGCCAGGGAGGAAATGGAATTTCTCTGGTACTCTGAATTCAATATTGCCCTGCTTTGCTTAAATAAGGAGCCAAGGAATTTATCCCAGCCGTATCCCAAGGTGAATTTCGTGGCAAACACTAATAATCCCTCCTGGCCACTCCACACTTATTAGGCAAACCCTGCCTCCTAGCAGTGCAAATCTATGTGTGTTTTTAAAAAGGATCTTTGTGAACTTCATGTTTAAACACAGGATTATGATATAGCTGTAAACTGCACATTTGGTCAGAAATGAAGAACTGCAATTTTGGGGTTTGTTTAAAAAAAAAAAAAATCCTAAATGCCTTTTGATCCAGAACCGAAAAGGAAACTGAAACACGGCAGGCAGGCAGGATTATTATTCTCCCCCCTGTTTTTCGCTCTCTTCAGTCTAAGCCTGGCCACAGATTCTGCATTTGGTGGAATATTGTGTGGGTATCTTTGCGGGGCCAGGTCAGGATTAGGAGGAGATGTTCCTGAGAGGCACAACGTGCCTCAGAGAAGCTTCCCCAGCCTCCCACGGGCACACACAGCCCACGCTGCCCAGCAGCCCCCAGGCAAACCCTCCTCTAATTTTATTTCTCCTAAGTGGCCACTCTCATTTATTTGTGCCACGCACACCCCCGCGCCTAAATCCCCCCCACCCTGCAGCCTCAGACAGGTCTCAGACAACATTCCCTGCTCAAAATCCGGGAGGATTCCTGCAATCCACGGTCTCCATCCCTCGACAAGGAGCCAGCAGCTGCAAACTCTGCCTCACCCGCGGAGGAGGTGTTGTGATGCTGCTGCTCCGTGCCCCCAGTGCTCCCCACGCCTCTCTGGAAGCTCAGACACCATTTTACATGAGGATGCTTTCTAAAAAGCCCAGTGTAACTGTCTAATTAAGAGCGGAGTGATTGGCTGGTTCATGGACTCTGTGACAGTTCTGACAAATACACATATTGGCACAGCCCTAACCTCACTTCACAGTTTGCAACACAAAGATGGTATTTCCAGAAATGTGCAGAACACTCTGATACAAAGCTTCACCTTGTCTAGTGCTATTCCATTTAATTTTTTATTAACTGCCTGAACATATGCCATTCTAGGAGAGGGTAATAGTTACAAAATGTCAGCAGAAACATTTAAACTGCTCAAATGTAAATGATTTTATAAATTTGTAATGAAAGGTAATTGTCATGTGGGAAAAGTAACAGAAAAACAGATATGTGTAAATGTAAAACTGGCAAAAAATACATCTGACTGGTCGAAGGCAGCAAAATCTAAGTGTGTTTTAATGACCACTGTAAGGAGTATTTAAATAAAATTAGCTTCATGAGCAGAAAATGTGAATTCTATAATATTTTATTTTCTAACATTAGCAAAGTTCATAATAATGAAAAGACCTCATGGAACTTTAATGCGCCCAAATTCATTAAACAGTAGGACATTAAGATTCCTCTCCTCATTTTAAAAAACAAATAAATCAAGTCAGATAACATAAATACAAAGCCGGCGCCGGCAGAGCCCGGCTTTAAAAGACCAATATTGGAGCGCGCTCGGTTTCTTTACTTTCCGCTAAAATGAGAAACAATTTGGTGATTAATCCCTTCAGCGATGCCGTGCTGGGTCAGTGCTCCCCGAGATGTCAGCCAGGAGAAGACTCGGGCGCAGAGGGGAGTTTTTCCTCAGCCACCACACAGAGCAACCACCTCCCAGTCAGGTTTGCGGGCAACCATCTTTAAATGCTTGAGCTGCTCTGCGTGGCCATGACAAGATTTGCAATTCCCCACGTTTATTTACACACCATCACCCCAAGTAGACATCACATGGAAGTGGCATGGTCGCGGCTGACCCCAGGGTAGCGGCTGTCTCTGCCGATCGCGCTCGCTGCTGCTCGGCGATTGAACCCCGCCGCCCGCCCCGGCTGCGTGCACGCTGCGCCGCGCCGCAATAAAATTAGCAGAAGCTTGTCAGGGGATATTTTCTACTTTTACGCTGACAGACACTGGACAAACACGTCTGCGTTTCAGGGAGCCCGCTCTGCGGGAATGGACGGCGGTGGGAAGGAGCCGGGGGCCCACGCCTGGCACCCCACAAAGGCCGCCTCGCTTCCCTGCCTGGGCCAGGGGGGAAAAACCCCAAAATTACCACTCGGTTTTATTTTTATTGTCTGCTTACATCCGCCCCTGCGTAAGCCTGGACGCGCAGGACGAGTTACTGAGCCAGAAATTAATAGAACGGGAATCCATCCTACTCTGAAAGCAGAAGTTGGGGGGAGGAAGGGCCCTTTGCAGCCTGTGGAGGATGCACAAATTGCCTGGTACCTGCAGCCCACGTCAGAGCTCACCTGCCACCCTGCTGCCCCCGCCAGCCGGAGCTGCATTAATTTTTTTAAGGGCTTTCGCAAATAAACGAAAGAAAACGCTCGTTTGTTTCGGAATCGGGAGCCCAGGGAGGCTAACGCGGTAAATAGGGGAAATTTACCAGCCGTAATGGGAACATTTTTAAATAAAACCACCTAATATGTTTAGTAATCTACACCAATGTAATTTTATTAGCTATTCAGTGCAGTTCTTACATCAAACAGCCTCAGAAGCCCCGGGATCATTTTATATTCACTGGAAGACAGAAAGAAATCCAAAACCTAGTTAAATAAATTGTTCATTTATTCCTTTCCTTTTATGCACCAAGATCTACATGTGGTCATTAATTATAAAGAGACTATTATAGCACCATATTTTCATTCAATACGATGTCCTGGTATATATCAAAGAAGTCCCATAATTAAAACAGAAGGGCCACAATGACAATTAAAATTACAATCTATATGGGGAAAGAAAGTACAGTTCTGCAATTTTTCACCCTGTCACTGTCAGCACCGGGGGATATTCCAGTCACGTCTCTTGTAAAGCAGCCTAAATTCTTCTTCACCAATGCAACCTCAAAAGCATTATCAGCACCTAAGCAAAAGCCTATGCAAGTATAATTTAATACCAAGCCACAGTTTGCAAGTAATAGCGTATAAAGTGATATTTAAGTGGTGTTTTAAGCACACTTCTGATGGCTACAGCCGCCTTTTACTGGTAAATGCGTTTTCCTTTGAGTAGTGATTATGAGTCCTGGGTGAAGAGGTCCTGTGTGCAGGTCTGCCTGTAAGCCTTACTTCCAGCTGCCAATCTTTACTTCACAGTGAAGAAAAAGCCACATAGCACCTTGTTCTTACTCTTGTAGGCTGTCATCCCCTGAGCCTGATAACTGCAAAATCATTTCCACATAACACTTTTCTGCTTCTGCCTCTTAAACCTCGAGACCTACACATTGTGCACGCACCCGCACCCCCGGCACTCGGCCCCCCAGAGCCGCCGCTGCTCCGGCCTCTCCCCCCAGCCTATTTTTAACACTTATCCCAGTAAATATCTGCATTAATGGAGTGCGGGGCCCTGCCGCAGCAATGTGTGTTTGCTACAATTTATTGTCTATAAAAGTCAGGAGCGGTGAGTTATTACGGCTAAAACTGTGTTTTTCTTTATAATAACTCCGAACCGAGCACTCACATATGAAGCATGCAATGGAGATGGAGAAGGTTTTGTATAATAAAACGGTGACATGGTCATTTTTCCCAGTTTTGCATTACACAGACACACTCATGCATGGTGCTTTTTAAATTCTTATTATATGGGAGGTCAGGAGGTCGAATGTCAGAAAGTACTGTTAATTTCACGGGGTTAGGGGAAAGTAAATTCACAGGGAATACAGATCACTTAGCACAGAAAAGCAGCTCCTCTGAAGTTTGGGTTTACATTTGTTAACCATATCCTTCAGCTGACGAACCATTGAGACCAGGGTGACATTGTGGGCCCCGCTGTAATGGCTTGACACACCGCGGGGACAGCGGGATGCGGCGCGGGGCCGGAGCCGCCGCAGCACCGCGGCTCCAGGCAGCCGGAACCGAGCCGAGCGTGCTGCCATTTGGGCTGGATGCTGAAATTACACAGAAAGCGGGCGAGATGGCTTAAAGTTCAACCTGACAGGGAGTGTAAAATATATTCCTGTCTCCGTTCGACGGGAAGGGAGAATCCTGCAGCTTCCCAGAGCCCTCTTAAAGCGCTTCCCAATATATCATCGGAGGCTGAAAGATGGGACGAGCACGCGGACTTTGGTTTGCTGCAGGATGCTCTGGTAGTTCATCTTTTCTCTATTTTTTTGCTGTTGATGTTTCAGGGTTTGGTTTGGGTTCGGGTTTTTTTTTCGCCTCTCAGTGGCCAAATAAAATCGTGGAAAGCAGAAGAAAATTGAGAGGATCTTGGTTTTACAAATAACATGGGAGTGGTGATAAAACACGGTGACGGAGCTGCTCTTTTGCCAAGACAAATTCAGAAGCTACTTTTCTTTTATAAAAAAAAAAAAAGCCATTTGCTTGATAAAATCCACCATCTTCACATGCAATTTAAAGTAAAAAACAGTTCAAAAATGCAATGGTATCTTCAATCAAAGGTGCTCAATCAAAGACCTAGCCATTGTCTCTGCTGAAAGTTCAACTCAAGAGTGCCATAAGGCCCATGCTCCACATCCATGCATGACACGTAAGAAAGGAAAAAATCCAATAAAACAAACCAAAACCCCCTAAATTTACTCAAATGACCACAACAGCCATTTCAGGAGACAGACAGGATTACTCCCTGCGAGGAATGTGCCAGGCCCACACTGGGCTGGGGCTGGGTTTCTGCGTTGGTGCCTTTTGCAAGATTCCTCTGAGTCAAAAGCGAGCCCAGGCTCAGCTGCCCCCTCGTAATTAGATTTTAATGAGTCAGGCTGGGTGTTTGTGTTTTGGCAGCAGGTTAATGGTGTTAACATTTCCCTGCTCACAACTGGCCCTGGCAGGGCAGAGCCGCCGGCTGAACTTCCCCCTCTGGAGCTGCTGGGAGCCAGGCCCAGGAGGGGCATCCCCCAAACGCTGCTCCAGCTGATGCAGCAGGGCCGGGGAACATTCCCATCCCACGGACCCGATGGGTTTGGGTTTTCCTGGGCAGCAGCTCTCCCCTCCTCTGCACACAAGGATGCCAACGCCGCTCGGCGAGCTCGGCACCATCGCTCTCTGCCAAAGCAACGCTCCCTGAGCTCTCCAGGCAGGCGCGCACAACAAACACGCATATATTATATATTATATCTATATTTTATTAAAGATGCATTATTGACTCTGCGGCGGTGTATTTCACTAGCTGCCTTCTATAATTAAAAACTTTTCTCTCCAATCCCCTTTCCTGCGAGGAGCCTGTTGCCTGAAGATTTAATCCTTCATTACCAGTTAAAACAAAATCACCAATTAGGCACATGAACACGTCTGTATTAATCTCATTAAGGTGATGGCACCAAATAAATTGGAACTATTTTTGTGCTTTTACTGTGTTCCTACGGCTTTATCAGGCCCTGTGGTCATATACAAAGACCTTGCAGCTCAGTCATTTAGAGTCATTCGGTTGTGGACTAAATGTGGCATTACCATCTATGGCTGAAAATTGCTTTCAGCTTTTAAACTGCACTGACTAGTCTGTAGTTAATCTTAGATCATTCACTTGCAAAATTAAATGAGCCAGAACGACGGTCGTCTTTTTTTTCTTTTTTTTTTTTTTTTTTGTAAAATAATACATCACAAAACACTTATTTGCCCTGCCCAAAAGAGAGATCAAATTCATTTAAAATCCCATAAACCAGAGTTGTGAATTTTTAATTTTATTTAGGAGCACAGGAATAGAGGGGGAGCTATCTTTGCACAGCACATCATGGCTATAAATTTACATACAGAACATAGTTTGATGCCTAACCAACCTTTAATCTACCTTTGATGTATACTCCTCCTTCAGTAGGCATCACGTGAGACACCTTATTAATGCAAATGTAAGAAGGATTGTTTGGGATCTCTGATGTAATTAGCCATAAACCACGTTTAAAAGGAAAGGGGGAAATAAAAGCACTTCCTTTGTCACCACGGCAGAGCACAGAGGTGCACGTGGAGATGGAGATCTCAGAATCAAAGACTCTTCCAGGCTGCAAAAGACCTTTAAGGACGCCCAGTCCAAGCCGGGGATGCTCCAAAAGGAGCCACGGCCACCAACCCGTGGCAGGGCCCTCATCCTCAGCCTCCTGCTTTCCCTGAGCCCAGATTATCCCTCTGGCTCCATCAGTATTCCACCAGCAAAAAACAAAAGTCAAGCACAGCCTGCTTAGTTCTCAACTTCCCAAACAGCACAAGTCAGGAAACAATTAATTCCTGATCCCGCCGCCGGTGAAACCAGTGACAATTTTGCATTTGAAATTAATATTCAGGCCACCTTCTCCAAGTTCCCCTTAGAGTCTGCTTCTGCCCTGCTGGACCACCACGGCTGCTGCTTCCACTTGGCACTGTTATTATTGTAATTATTATTACTATTATTCCTGTGCTGCAAATAACAGCCGGCCATAAGGACGAGGCTGGCAGAGGCTCTGAGCTGGCACAGCTGCCGGGGTGGGCTGGAGAAGGGGATGAAGGCTCCCAGGGTGGCTCCCCTGCTCTGGGTGACCCGG
>WBNQ01062013.1:2348-27192 GCA_013401375.1 Spizella passerina | reverse complement strand
CTTTTAGAGAATCATGTAACACTCATGATGGAGGCAGAAAGTTAAAATTAGATTTTTATTTAAATGTTATGTCTCACAGAGCAGAGAACTTTCCTTTAGTTTGCATGTGACGTGGAATAGCAGTGAGTAATGCAATTATTTATGAAACATTTTGTCATTCCCCACCTCCCAGCCAATAACACTGGATCAAAAGCCTAAGTCTGGGTTGTGCCTTGGAAGCAAATAGGAATCTCAAATAATTTGCTCATTCCTACTTCTCTTCCAAATGAGTACAGCAGACTAAGTACTCAGGAAATATATTTAGTCTGATAACAGATATGGAAATTCAGAATTTGCTCAAAACTGCTTTCTGCTTCATTTTCTATGCAACACATGGCAGATTTGTGTGAGACTGCTGGATAATCTGGGGCCTTTCTAAACTGCAATCATCCTCCTTAACTTTAGGGGGTTTGCACTCATTTCAGAAGCATAAATATTGTTCCATGTTACAGCATGGCATCAGTGAAAATTACTGGAGTTCTAAATCTTTGCCAAATTCCAATCTTAGTAACTCAGATTGGGGCTGTAATATTCACTCCCTTCCTCTTTAGAGGAGTTTCTGGTGTGCTGGTTACTCAGAAGGACACAGACTTTACTGAGTGGCAAAGAGACTTCTGTGTGTGCCCAAGGATCCTAAGCCCAATGTCCTCAACTCAATTAAATCTAGAAATAAAAAATTAATCCAGGGAAAATCACTCAATATAATTTGTGACCCTGCAAGAAGTAGATGTGAAAATCATGATTCCACTTCCTGTGACTGAAAGGAGTGCTCAATATATCACACAGAGAAAGAGGTTGNAGCCACTTACACTGTCTGTGCAGCTTTTGCAACAGTGGTGCAAACCAGACTGCAAATTGAAACTCTCCCAGAGCCACACTTTACTGACTCATTCTGCACCCAAATGCAAGCTTGAGATGATGTCTAGGAAATGCTGGCAGAAAATTAATTTCTGCATTTCAACCTAACACCGACCTCTGCAAGTTATGGGATATATGGCCACCTATGGGTGTCTGTGAGCTGTATTTCAACAGACCCTAATATGGAAGGCAAGATGAGACAGATTTGCACATATGGAGCTTAGGCTGATGGACTTTATATGAAAGCAATGCTAGCACGGTCATAAGCAAAGGTATCCTGTGGGCAACAACATGCATCAAAGAATGAATTACAAAATGGTTTGGGTTGGAAGGAACCTTAAGGACAAACTAATTCCAACCCCATTGCCATAGGAAGGGAACCTCTCTCTAGACCAGGGTGCTCAGAACCCCGTCCTGTCTGGTGTTGAATGCTTTCATGGATGGGGAGTCCCACAACCTCTCTGGGTAAACTGAACCCCGTCCTGTCTGGTGTTGAATGCTTCCATGGATGGGGAGTCCACAACCTCTCTGGGTAAACTGTTCCAGTGCCTCACCACCCTCACAGCAAAGGATTCTTCCTAATGCCTAATCCAAACCTACCCACCTTAAGCTAAGGCCATTCCCTCCTGTCCTATCTCTACATGCCCTTGTGAAAAGTCCCTCTCCAGCTTTCTTGTAAGGCCCCTTTAGGTACCAATAGGTTGATACAAGGTCTCTCTGGAGCCTTCTCCTTTACAGGCTGAACAGCCCCAACTCTCTCAGCCTGCCTTCATAAATGAGCTATTCTAGCCCAGATCAACTTGGTGGCTCTCCTCTGGACCTGCTCTAACAGCTCCATGTCTTTCTTGAGCTAACAAAGACAGAATTGGATGCAGCTCTCCAGGTGGAAAGCAAACTAGAGCAAAAGAATCAGCTGCTGGGCACATCTCTCTTGATGCAGCCCAGGCTATGGCTGGGTTTCTGGGCTGCATGAATGCCCTGATAAGTTATATTGGGTTTTTCATCTACAAACACCCACAAGTCCTTTCATCAACAAACACCCATAAATCCTTCTCCTCAAAACTTATCAATTTGTTCTCTACCCAGACTGTACCTGTGCTTGGATTAACCCAATCCGAGTGTGTTTGGCCTTACTGAATTTCATAAGAGTTGCACAAGCCCACCTGACAGTAAATCAAGAGCCTGATCTATGGTGGGATTGCTAACCCGAGGAAGTCTAGTCCACCATGCCTATCTATAAAAGAGTGAAGAAATAAGGAATTCAAAGTAAAGTGAAGTCAGCACAAAGAAGGAAGAAAATAATAATAATAATAAAAACAGCAATAACGGAAAACCAGTTTTTTGTTTTGTTCCACACACATCAAGTTGATTCCTTTTCCTCCTTGTACACTGGAGTCATACATTTCCATACATTCACATGGAAAGCTTGAACAAAAGAGCAGCCCACAGAAAAAGCACAAAGAGAGGTCATGCTGCCGAAAAGGAGTAAGCAGTCCTAAGAGAGGACCAAAACATGCACAAAGTATAAAAATAAACAAAAATAAAAGAGAGCAACTCACTTTGGGGCATAGTTGCATACCAAGTAAACAGCTCGCCGCCAAACAGATCCCCAGACGTTCATATTGTGGCACGTGTGGATTGCGCAGCCTATACGATTGGAAGTGGCCCAAACCATCTGAATAAATATTTATTATTGGTGAAGTCCAAATTGAAAAGGAATATACATATTCATATATTTATAGATATACATTTATTTGAGAGAGAGGGGTATAAGTACATCATAGGAAAGTTTAGCTTTGGACATGAGGTTTTGAATAGAGGAAATTTATATAACCTGTGTGTAATGGGTGCACATGGGTCCATAACATCGCATCGGGCACCGAGGGTTGCAATCTTGAGGATAAGGGAAAGCATAATCCTTCACCTCATCATACCATGGCTTTACCAGCTGGAGAATAGATCGATACCTGGAAAAAAAAGAAAGAAAAACATGTCATTTTAGATTTCGCTTCACATCACCAGGGTCACAGTATTAAGCAATAATATTCTTGAGCCAAACAAACACTGGCAGATAGGGATATATTCTACAGATATAGACAAAGAATACTGGATGACACTTGGATCTATCAAAGATCTAGATTGCTCAAATGCTGACAAAATAATTGCTTTGTAGGGTAACCTCTTACCTTCCAGTTCTTACAGACAGGTTCTGGCCCAAAAATCTCAGAAGATAGGAAGGACCATGGTCCCAAATGCAAGTAGCAGCCCAAGCCTCAGCAGATTTGGCAAGAGTTTCATCCCAAACCTGACAAAATAAAATATCCTTAACAGTAGAACAGAAAAAAAGCATATAATGATCATAGTGCTAGAACAAAAGAAGCAAGTACCTTAACTCACAAATATACTACCATGACATATCAGAACTGGAACTAAGAAGAGAACTGTGGAGCAGCATGTACAGAATCCAGCAGGATTTACCCTATTGCTGGACAGAATTCCTGCCCATATCATCAGATGAAGCCAAGTATTCAGATCTCTCCCTTTTGTTCTGGAAAAGCCCTTTCTACCATTTTCCCTTCTGTGTTGATGAGATCCATGTGTGGAGAGGAGTGAAATGTTGGCTGGGACTCAGACAGAAAGTGAAGGAGAGGAACTCGGGGAAGAACTATCCAGCATAGGTATTACATACCCCACAAACCCCCAACACATGTGGCAGCTCTTCGTATTTGAGGTCACAAGGTCAAGAAAGGGATTCCACAAAGGCAAAGACTATGGATAGTTTCCAAGTACAGTATGGATTTCACTACTTTATTCTGCACAGGAACTGGCATTGCTCACTGCATGATATATAAAAGATAACAGCTCTGTAAGAACAGACAACTTGACTTCTTAAGTTCTCCAATGTTTGGAACATGACAAGTGAACTTAAACACTGTCTCCTTTATATGCTTTGCCTGCTCAATTACATGCTTGATTTGTAACTCTGCTGTTTTCTCCACAGCAAAACAGGTTTGTCTCAGAAATAATGGAGATATTGGCAACAGAAACTACAGCACCACTGGAACTCCTGATAAAGATATCTCACTGTTACATTACAAGAGCACACAAATCCTAGTATATCTTAGTGTTTAAGGGATACCCAAGTAGGCTGTGGATTCTGGAATTACATGTATATTTGGAATCACCTTCTTGGAGTGTTTAGGTACAGAATAGCTGTAGTGAATTGCAAATAGAAAGGCAGAACAGAATGTGGTAAAATTGTTTATGTAGACCATCAGTACTTTTTAAACACAAATACAAAGTCATATATCTTGAGTGGTTATGAAATAAAGAGTACGCTCTCTAAAGCATGAAATAAGAGGCAAAGTCAGAAATTAACTTATCAAAAGATAAAGTGGCCCATATCACAAATATTTTATGTACTATGAGCTAATAATAATTTTTAACACTGAATTCAGTTTTAATTTCACAAACCTGAAGAGTGAAAAGACTGATCATTGACTAGGACAATAGTTCATGCCCTGACTCTAATACTTTGTGACATTTCTCTTAGTGAGAAGGACAAAATTTAGTAAATGTTGTGAAATTTCTAGACCACTGAACCAAGCTTTTGCAAATATGGAGTGGATAAGGTACCTCCGCGATTAAAGATGAAGAAGCACAATGGAGACCAGTAAGACTCCTTAACAGAAATCCTTTTCCATTCAAGGAGAACCACCTTAGGGAGGAAGAAATGGGTAGTGCTTAAAGAAGAGAAGGTTTATTTTACACCTGTTCAGAGAATTTTCCAGGACAGTCAAATCATATTGCTAGTACAAGGCCAAAAGACAGAAGTCCTAAGAAGAAGCATGCTACAAAGGAATACTCTTCAAGCCAGGGAACTGGCTTCAAGTCTAACTTGGTTAGACTTCAGACCTGAAAAATTATGGGAGTTTCTTGGAGGAGTTGGAGATAAAAAATCCAAAACCCAGGATATGCTCTAAGGCCCAAGGCAAAGAAAACTGTGCACAGACATTTCTTCTGCTTTGTATCTCTGCCATTAAGTTTACTAGCTGCATGTGGCCGGTGTATAAAAACCCCTTTATAATCCCTGTGGTACAGCAGTGGTCCCAAAAAGAGGGCTTAAAGAGTAGGTACAAACATAAAAGAGTGTCTAGGGAGTGTGCCTGAGAGGCTGGGGCCACAGCCAGTGTTTGGAGCCTGCCCAGGCCCAGGGGAGCAGAGGAGCTCATGGATCCAGCACGTGGGTCCAAACACAGCTGCCTGGTGTGCATCCATAAGGGGCTGCTCTGCCAGGACTGTGACACCCCATAAACACCCTCCTTTGCTGGGATTAATCACACTTCTGGCACGAGTGCTCCTGCCAGGAGGCTGAACATGAGGTTTGCGTGCTTGCTCCCAAGTGCCCTGTCTGCACTCCCACAGTAATCTAAACGCGCTCTGTGTTCGCACAAAGAGCGCCAACATCCCAACTTCCACCCAGCACATTTTTGTGTGCTATTTGCCTCGCAAAATAGCATGTTAGGTGTTTGAAAAAAATGTGAAGAACGGACTAGGTTTTCACTATTAACACTCTCTAAGCAAGGCACAGTTCCTGCCTTGGACAGCGAGGACATTTCTAGTTCACTTTTGCTTCTCAGCTTCCTTTCCGGTTATAAGGAATCATCTGCAGCACTGCATTGGTAAAGCTTTGAGTTGTTGTTTCTAACTCAGTTAAAATGTTGTGAGTTTGTCATGTATAGTGCACTCTGCTTTCCATTATCTGCTCACTCTTGATCCCTCTCTGAACAAATTTTTGGCAAACATAAAAAAATAGAAACAAGGAGAAGGAAAATAACTACTGACTAATGGATAAGGGGGAGGGGTGCATATGCAGAAACTTTAAATTTTCTCCACTCCTTCATTAGCAGGCTGGAGAAAAGCCTCTACTCAGTCCCTTACAGCTATGTAAATCACTGTGTTTCATGGGAGAAGTTGATTGCCTCACCTTCCTTATTTACTTCATTTTTTCAGATGAAAAAGTGGTCTCAGTCCTTCTAGGAACAGCTCTAGATATCACCAGTAGAAGAGAATATGTAAGGCAGACCTTATAGAGTCTTTCAGCACCTGAAGTGAACCTACAAAATAGCTGGAAAGAGACTTTTTGCACTGGGATCAAGTGATAGAACAAGAGAGAACTGGCTTAAAGCTGAAGGAGGCTAGGTTTAGATTGGATATTAGGAAGAAATTATTTGGTGTGAGGCTGGTGAGGCAATGAAACAAGTTGCCCAGAGAAGTTGTGGATGCGCCATCCCTGGGAGTGTTCAAAGCTGGATGGAGCTGTGAGCAAACCAGTCTAGTTCCTGCCCATGGCAGGAGGGTTAGAACTGGATTATCTTTAAGATTCTGTCCAATCCAAACCATTCTATGGTTCTATAAAAAGGCAAACAATTAATAAAGGCTGAAAGTGAAAAATATTATCTCATTGTGAACCAAACTATTATGAGAGACTGACATTAGTTCACCCTTTCAAAAAAAGTCTGATCCTGAGTCCACAGCTGTACTAACTTCTGAAGTAGTTCAGACCCCCTGTTTTGGGCATGTAAGAGAACAGAGAAAAGACATTTGGATTTTAAAGCCATGTGGTTTCATTATGTGTACAGAGATAAATAGCATATCAAGAAATACAAATATATCCTAGAAAAAGAAACTGAAGTAACTTGAAAGTGAGAGGGACAGTTTCTGTACAAGGAGAAATTAAAAAGCTCAAGCTAATTAGCAAAGAATTTAAAAGAAACTGAGTGATAAGCAAAATTACGAACTGATGGGCAATGCAGTGTTCCTATTAAACACATCCAATAAAGCTGCCTGACATGAACACAAAATTGTAAAAGAGGAAAAGGAAAAATATTTCCATACTCAGTGGGTTAAGAAGGTGACTCATCCTGAAATGCTGATCATGCAAACTCCCAGTGCCAAAATATGATCATCCACTCCCTGGGGACAGTTAATCTCCATTTGCTAGGCTGCGAGTAGTTGAGGAAGAAGTCACCTTCTATCCAGTATAAAGATGCCCCCCAAACTCCAGATCACTGATTTAGTCCAGCATGGAAACCTTCCCACTTCTCAGCTGGGACTAACTGAGCCACAATAGAGTTAAAGCCTGTCACCACACTGCCACCAACAACTTGAAATTAACATCCTTTGGCCAATTTATTTTTCTTTCTTGAGCCAAAGATTATTTTCCTAGAAAGCTCTCTCACTGTGCTCTCTGTACTGCTCCCTGCAAAACAACACTTCCAAACTACATCTCAAGGAACAGGGCACTGTTTCTACATGGGGAGTTTCAACATCTGAGACCACTCCATGAGGCAGCCCCAGAGTGTTCTCTGCACTCACACAGCATGTGCTTGCTGAGAGTTAGGAGTAAAATCTTAGCACTAATAAAGTCAGCAGTAATTTTGCCAGTGAGCCAGAATTTTGTCCTAGATTTTGCTTGTTTCCCTCTGTAAACAAATAGTAAAATTTTTAATTCCCACAACGTGTAATCAGCAATACAGTGTAAACAAAATCTCTTTCATGTTGAATGAAATTTATTGAAACCCAAAAAGTGGGCTTCCTTCACCAAGGAAAGTCTTTTAATATCGTGGGTCACAATTGCCTCATACATTTCCTTTTTAGAGCTGCTTCTATAGCTGTCTCTCAGCTGCTCTTAGATAATTTCCATGTAAAAAGGATGAAATTGTCCTTTTGTGCTTGGTCGAAACTGGAGGTCCTGGTCACAACTATGTTCTTATGTATTAAAACAATGGTGAAGCTGAATAAACATCCTGATGATGAAAAAGAAAACAACTACAATATTACAATGATCTGTCCACGACATTTGTTGAAAAAACACTGGCTGTTCCCTTCCTACTTTGATACCTATGTTTTAATTTGAGGAATTGCATACATAACAATTTTTAACTATAACTTGAACTTAGAAACACGGTTCTGCTCATTTTCATTGCAGGCAGAATTGTAGTCTTCAATCATTTAAATGGAGCAGCTTTTTCTTGATATTCTGCTCAAGAAATGTCTTAGGAGACAAACCCAATCACTCAAATGACAATGACCTCTCCTCATCTCTGCAAGTAGTCTGAAACAATTATTAATGGCAACAGATAGCAAGAATTTGTGATCTAAATGCAAAGGGAACAGAATACGCAGCCATACACTGCATTCACTATGTTCCCATTCTGTGTGGTTATCTGTGGGTAAACTGGATGGTTAGAGAACCACCAAAATTTACAGCCTTCATTGTCACAAAGAAAATATGAAAAAAATCTGGTAAGTAGGAGTGCTCCTTCCCTCCAAGTGGACAGATTGTGAGATAGAAGATGTGGGCTAATTGTGGAGTCCATAATGATATGCCTTTACCTGGTAGCCTAAGGACTGTGCTAATGATCATTGTAAAACACTCCAGCAATCCAAACCTTTGTTTTAATTCTTCTTTTGCCATCATGATCTTTAATCTTTCCCACCACATTTTTATTGCCAGTAACTGGGAAGCCCTCCTAACTTGAAAAAGAGCACAAGAGAACCTCAGCAGAGCTTTGCTCTGGCTATTAATTACCAGCATCAGCTCTCAGTGCCTCACTGCTTGTGTTTGGTCTGTTTGTTGTGGGTTTTTTTTAATGACATGTCAGCTAAGATAACACTATGCATATTTCCCAATGGTAAAACAAGTACTTTAAGCAAAACATACACATCCTGGTCACTCACTACCTTCCTAGGAGTTCCCTGAGTCAGGGCTGCTGCCCATAGTGCCAGGACAGCTGTGGTGTGACCAGACCCTCAGCTGGCTGCCATCAACTCTACAGCTGAAGTGAAAAACACTGCGTAGAGATGTGAACACAAATCCAGAGCAAACAGGTGAAGTTCACTGTTTTAACCACTCCCTTCTGCAACAGCTTCTTTACACAAGTGCAGCTAATAAAGAGATGGCAAATGAAATACTGGGATACAAAATTTGAAGAGAATTGCATGGTAGCACTTCTATATTTTGAAGCAATAAAAAGTGGCAATTTTTTTTCCAGTCTTGGCATCTTGTTTTTCATTTATATATGTTTACTGTGGATTCATACTAGTGATATTCAGACTGTTATTTCATACAAACAGATCTATAGCGATTCTTAAGCATCTCAGAAAGATGGCCAGTATGACCTTCTTTTAGCAATGATCAGTTAAAAAATTACCCTTTCCACCTCAAACATATTATTTTACTCTCCAGTAGCCCCCTGCTTCTCTTTGTTTTCCTAGTTGAAGATCAAAAGCTCTTACTTCCAGAATGGCAGCAAGCGAGAGAAGAAAACCTTGACTCAAGCAGTTTTTTCCTGTGATAAAAACACTGTGAAGCCAAGGGATGAAATCCAACATGTCCAGTCCATCTGTGCAGCTGCATTCCACAGCTGCTCGTGCAAGTCCCAGGGTGGATTAGCAGATGTAGGCTGCTACCCTCCAACACACAGGTCCTGTCCTCACGGGTCACCCAGCCTTGCACCGCTCACACTCGCGCGTGCGGCGCCCGTCTCAAATCCCACAGCAGCGCACAGGGCACACGCGAGTCCTTTGCTCCCCTTCTCTTCCATACAGTCAGACATGCAGCATTTTCAAGTTTAGAAACTTTCTGTAGGACCTCCCACCACGTCCACTACCCCAAATCTGGCAGAAAGCTTAATAAAACAACCCAACAGCCCTTCTGCCTGCATGCTTTCATAGCAGAATGACTGACAGAGCCTCGTCTTCTTGCTCCCACTTTTTTCAGTACATATGGTGTGATGAAAACATATGAGCTCATTGGAACTTACAGGGAGATGTGGCAAACTTTATATATTTATTTAGGCTCTGAGATCATTTGAACATTAGGCTCTCGCTCTCTAAGAATATGTTTTGGTTTTTTTATCTCAACAGCCACCTGTTAGAAACTTTTGTATGTATATTGTAATTGGTGCCTACCACACATGCAGGTACTTTCTCATGTGCATTAGGTAATAATTAGAAAGTTTACACAGAAAATTTCCAGTCTACCCTCTAGAGAAAAAATATCAGGATGGGAATCACAGCTCCGTATGTCATTCTTCTGCAAATAAACAGAGGGTTAATACATCAAGCTGCTTGTCCAACAATCCACTGCAACTCAAAGTAAAACTGTTCAGTGTTTTATAGTAAATTTACCCTCATGTATCCAAACCTCCAAACATCTGAGTCACACTTCTGAAGGGCTCGGTATTAGAAGGTCTGGCTCAATCCAGGCATCACCAGACATATTCCCAAGAAACCTCACTGCCAGAAATACTTTTCTTCTGAAAATTCAACCCTGTTTTTTACATAGAAGCTTATATTCCTGGGTGTCTACATGGTGCAAACACAAAGCACTATCACTTGAAGATTTACCGCTGTTACTAGTCAATTTTATTTTCTTTTAAAGGTTGTTTGAACTTCCTTTCATGTTTGGCATCAGGCTTTCAGACAATAAGAAATAAAGAAAATTGGTATGCTGTCAGATTTAATAACAATAAGCTTCTCTGATATGCTATCATTTGTTTAGCTTTTGGAAAAGTTAAATATCACAGCTATATATCTTAAAATATTCAGTGCTTTTCTAACCTACTGCAAGGACTATTTTAATTGGCAACCGCTTATCTCAGAAGTGGTAACAAAAAGGACCAAACTCTATCTCCATGTCACCCTGATGATTGGTCAGAAGTCTGAAAAAGAGCATGTCTGACCTCTATCATTTTAAATATGATCAGAACAAATTGTATTTTCTTAGAAATACAATATATGAATGAAAATGTATTTATTTTGTGGTGTTTCATTTCTCTTACATACAGAAAAAAAATATTCTGCTTTTCTGTGTTATTAACCACTGAAGCTTTCCATCAGAAGGAAAAATGTTCTTAATTTCTTTAAAAGTTCTCAAAGAAAATACTATTTTCTAAGTAGCTCTAGTTGAAAGATATGACACCATGACTTAAAAGAAAACACATAGAAGCTTCCTCTTTCTGCAGAATAAAGAATAGGAACAATAGATCTTTATTCTCAGAAAAAGAAAGCTCAATTCAAGATTCTCTCTTGATACAGATTAACAGATATCACTGACAGACAGATAGATGTGAAAAAACAGTTAAATATCAGTTTCATTTAAACAGACCTCAGACCCCATCCCAGGGCACCTGAAGATGCATTCATACATGGAGGAGCCTGAGCTGAAGGTTCTGTACACAAAAGCAAGCAAGGGGCTATCCTGGGGCTTCCATCTGTTGCTGCCTCTAGGACACACATTTTCACAGACCTGTGATAGACTATTTATCTTTTCAGGTAGAGAAAGAGGACAAAAACTTTGAGAGGTTTAAGGTTACTATCATCTCCATTCATGTATGAAACAAAATATTGCGTACTTTGGATCAAGATTCTTGTGAAAAATGCCCTGTCTCTGTTTTTAGCCAAGAAGTTCAAGAGGTGCTACATTTAATAATAAAGGAATGTCTAATTCCAAGGCCTCTGGGCAGGCTGCTTTTCTATCTGAGACTTTACTAAGTTGTTTTTTGTTTGTTTAAACTCCTAGAAGGCTTTCTGCTAATACTAAATTTAAATAATGTAAATATTCTTTTCTAAAACACCATCAAGATGGATGTTTTAAAGTTATTATGCATAAAAATTGGAACACAGCTCTAGTACGAAAGCAAGTTTAACACAGTCACTCTTTTCCACAAAATTTTATCAACAACAGCATTTTTGGGAAAGTTCTTCAGATTCTTCAAGGAGTGCTTTCTAGGAAGGGTCTTTTCCATTCAACTCTTGAACAGGTCTTCTATCATTCACTCTGAACATAACAGATGACTTTTGTACTTCTTATCAGTAACATCCACTGGGATTTGACCCTAGATGAACTCCAGTTACTGAGACTGAACAGGCTTTTCTAGTTTTCTGTCAATGAAACTGCAGAAAAAATGGCCAACACCCTACACGTCAGTGATAGCCAAGCAGTTTCGTGCTGCCTTACTCACACTTGTGCACTAGGAAATATGTAAGTGGCTAAATGCACCTGTGAGGCAAAAGAGAGCTAGGTAAGTCTATTATGCCAAAATCAGCAGAAAGTTAGCTCCATTTACTGCTGCTTTCTCTCTGTCAATTGCCACGTTGTGCCTCCACTGCAGAAATAGGCTGAGTTGCTGTTGCTGTGAAACAACTGCTTTCTTTCCAGGCTCTGATGCAGACAGACACCATTAACTGTAACCATGTGAACCACATCAGGTCCCTCCATATTATTTTAATTTTTGAGAGGATCACTATTCCAGAATTCATTTGCCCGTGATCTTCAGACATTCCCAGTGCTGGGTTATGGTACTAGGCAGAAGGGATATTAATTGTCTAAACAGAAAATTGAGTGGTAGGAGGCAGAAACTGGAACCAGTGAACACATTCCACCATTGTACCTCTTTCTCATTAATTCTTACCTCAGTTGAGAATTCCCAGCATAGAGCAAGCTAAAAGCCATGGCAGACTGGGGGCCCACACTAGAGAACCTCCAAGCATCTTGAGCTCTCATCTGTCAGAAGACTGAGGTGGAATTTACACCTGCATTTATTTTGTGCACTAGCATGATGAAAAGCATATCAAGAACTTCGCACCCTGACTCGTCATCTGGTTATTTTATTTCAGACTTCACTATGTTTACAGGATTTAAGGGAACAGGGCTACTGAATGGAAAAAGTATGCTGCCAGTAACTTCTACAGTAAATTCTTCATTGCATTATGGCAGTAAGACATGCTCAGTTAGAATGATGGCCCTAATCTTCTTTGACATCCAAGGGTCTTGTTCACTAATTTAACTAAGAGACCGTAAATGGAGTGCAACTGTAATTTGATCCAATACACAGAAGTATTTCAATGACACGCACATGCAAATTGAGGAAAGATAATACACATCTTAATGCCAAGACAACTGCCAGTAAATATGTAAAGGGTAATTTTTTGAAATGAAAAAGGACAGAAATTCTATTGGCAGTTTAAAAATGCATATAAAGATTAATTATCTGAGCTTTAGAGGGAAATATTTAGGTTAGACATTTGGAAATAATTTCTATTCCTAAGGTAAAATATTTGCCAAGAGATGTGACTGAGACAGCATCACTATAAGTGTTCAAGAGTAGACAAGATGAAAACCATATGTATGTAATGCAGAAGGAAGTCCTGCAACAGGCCAGGGATAAAGTACATGGATTAAGAGACTCTATCCAACTCATTAGACATAAATCTTGAAGGAACTAGCCCTGCAATCCTTACTTACAGACATGTATGATTGCAGTGGGACCATGTAAATAAGCCAGGGCAAATGACTCAAGAACAAAATGTCCTTAAAGATTTAGAATGGTCTGTAAGAAACCACAATGAAAACAGTAAAAAAAAAAAAAAAAAAGGTAAACAGGTTGAGAAGTTTATTTATGAGAAAAGCTATTGAATTGGAGAGAAAACCTAACTCACTCTTTCCATGTCCATACAAAAGGCTTTTGGTATTAAGCAGAACTTTGGAAAACTTGAAGTAGGTTATCTGGGGTTTTTCTGACTTTGTCTTACCCATCACTTACTGCCTTTTCACAGAATATTTTTAAGATCACCTTGACAGCAAAAGAATTTTATCAAGACTTTTAAACTTAGAAGTGAAATAATAAGGAAGTTATTTGCATTTGTGAGCACTAACTGGGTTATACCTTTCTTCTCTGACCTGACTTTGGAAGTTACCTGCAAATTTTCTGGGACAGGAAGTATCCAAATACATCACCTTGGCAAAGAGAGTCATTCCTGGGCCACACAGACCATACATATTTCCAGCATGACACACGTGGACTCCTTCACAGGACTACAGGAGCTTCTTTTGGAACACAGCTACTTTTCTTCTACAACAATTGGTCGTTTCCTTTGTTTAGTCTATTATGGTCTTTTATGTGGATTTACTAGATATTAATATGCTGAAATTCTCCATTCTCTTCCAGTTCCTGTTCCATCAGCTCATGAGAAACACAAAATAACTCCTGCGTAGCTAAACTAACTTATTTCAGGCTAGTCTGGAAATCTTTTAATACTTTGAGTTCTACAAAGTGAGTCAAAGTGACAAAATTTAACCAGGGGCAGATTTTCCCAAATATAAAAGTGCAGTTACTGAACAAAAAAGAATTGAAACTCTGTCTGAACATCTTTGATACATCAGCAGGCTCAAGTTTATCTAGAGCACATACTGGGCTCAGGACTCATTCTTGTAGAGCCAGCAATGAAACTACTGATGACTGGCCTTTGCTATGGCTCTTCAACAACTTCTTCAGATCACTTTAGAGAACTCTTAAATCAAACAGATTTTCCCATTTTGCATGGGAATGCCATGGAGAATGGTGCTCAGTGCTCATCAAGGCCCACTTATATAAGTTACTGCTTCTGCATGCAAAGCTTTAAAGAGCATGTCTGTACATAAACACCTGCTTGACCAGCTTTTGCACAAACACAGCAATGTGGGATACAACAAAGGCCATACAGACTTTCAAGAAACTGGCCTCAAGTGGGAATGACTGTAACAAAGGTAAAAATAACTTCTGATCCTCGTAGGAAATGATATTTCATGAATGAATGTTTTGGAAGCCCAAAGATAGTGCCAATGCACATTAAAAGACTTTTTATGAGACTCAAATTTCAGTTTGCAATATCTTGAAAATATTTACTGGCCTACCAAGTAGCTGATATGTTCCAGAAAGTCAACACAGGTTTCTATAATACAGAATTAGCATTCAGAAAAAGGGATTTCTTCATTCACATGCTTCCACTGGAACTACAGATGTTCATACTTTTCATACTAGACAGCTGCCGGCAACTCAACACCTTACTTTTTCTGAATCATGAATTTTATGGAATCTTTCAGCTTTCTCCACAAAAAATATGCAAAGGCAAGTAGATGTTTTCCACCCTTTGTCATGCCAGACGTATGGTGTCATCTTTCTTTCTGCAGGTATGCCCTCAGCTTTCAAAGCACAAGCAAAGACTTTCTCAGGATGAGGAAGAAAAAGGTCCAAATTTAAAAAAAGACTCACTAATTCTGCATTACAGTCCTGGAAGTTCTTTTTTTCTTTCATTTTCTTTCACATATACACTGACCAGATTTGTACCTGTAGAAAAACTTCCAGTTGAAGGCATCAGTACCTCCAGAACCAGAACCAAAAGGAAGACTGCTTTAAAATCTAACACATTGGGTGCCAGTGCCCCAACAGAAAGACTTACCAAAGTGTAACTGGCACAAGACACACCACTTTCTTTCCCTGGGGACTGATACAATGCTTCCCACCATGTTTGACTCCCCAGCTGTCTGCTTTCATGGGGGGCTGCATGCAACAACACGCTGGGGCAGCACTCAGACCCACCTCTTGCAAAGAGAACCAGAACACTTCCCAGCTCTGCTTTTCTGAACTTCCCCTGCCCAACCCATGGGCATTTAAAGCTGTTCTTCCAGACCTCTCATCCAAAGTCCTACAGTACATAAACCTTCGAGACAGTAAGGGCAGAGATAATAACACCCAAGGAGTCTGAAGTATCTGTAACTGCACTGAATATGTGAGAAGCAGACACTACCAGGGAGAGAACAGAGTGTGTCAAGTAGAAAAGCCCCAAAAAAGGTTGGGTGTGGAGAACTGGAATCACAAGAACCAAACCATGCAACCAAACCCTGAAGGGGTTTTATTTCCACCCAGGAGGTGGAAATAAAAGCAAATGGAACTGCACAGAAGTGAGAATGTGATATAGTAATTAATGAGAAGAACAGCTCCTAAAAGAATTAGGAAAAAACAACAAAACACAATTTACTATGACAGTGAACATAAAAAAGATGAAAAAATATGTTTTTCTAGTGCTTCAAAACTGCTTAGTTTTTCTCTGTTTCAACACACTTTAAAAGATTTCCACAATCTACTGCATCTGTAAGCAATTCCAGCTCTCTAACATGTGACATCCGTTTTACTCATTGTTAGGGAAATTGGGATAGGCCATTTTCTTCACTATCCCAGAACTTTTCCATAGTATTCAGGAAAGGAACACACACTCTGTAAGGTTCTTTCAGGCACAAATGCACGTTGTCTGTTGTTATTGACAATGTGTTCGTTGTCTTATTTATGAAAATAAGTATTGAGAAACATAACATCTTTTTTTATATAGCAGCAGCAACCTCATGTCCCTGTAAGACACAACAGATGCTGCACCACACACTGAAATTATTCAGAGACCAAAGAATGGACAAAGCAACCTCAGTTACTGACAATGGTGTTTCCAGTCTCAGTATGGCTTACAGCACCCAGGCCTCCCTACCAAAATCCTTCTGTAGTCAGAGAGGTAAGCAGTTCCACAGATGGTGCCATGACCACAATGCAGATGGCAGAGCACACCACGTGTGATGCTGCTCACTGAGCATTTTTCTGCTCTGTAGTTATATGGGACACACACAGAACTTAGACAATTTTAAAAGAGAATTGTTGGCAGAGGGGTGGCTGCCATTTGGGGAATCAAGCTCAAGTTCCACTCTGGTTCATTACCTACACAGCTTGAGGTGCTGATCTGAATTCTGCAGCATGAAGTCACAAAGTACTTTCAGACTGGAAAACCAAATGTAAAAGAAAGCCTTCAGTCCTTGCACTTGAGGCTACTGTTGGGGCTGATGCTGCCAGGAACACAGGTACATCCCATGGCTGTTTGCTACTGGCAAAAGCAATAGTAAGAAAGGCAAGGAAAAGAACAGGGAAAGAATAGCTGTAAAGAGCATGACTTCAGTCTTGATTTTGTATCTATGTTGCAGTAAAGCTGCAGCAGAATACCCACCAATACAGATAAAATCTTGGCATTTTATGTATATGAGTTCAATAAAATCCAGGAAACTTGCTTTCTATTTACAAGGGTTCCTTACTGAACAGGCTAAGAACACTGCACTTACAAATCCCTTGGGAATAGGACAGGGTGCTGGCTTCACTTAAGCAAACTGCAAGAGCACATTTCTAAAACACACAAGCCAAGGAAGGGTATGGTAGGCTGCCATTCCCTCAGACATTACAACAAAGTTTATTTACACAGAATCAAAGGAAACATCAGTGGAGAGCACAGCAATGAAAGTGATGACTGAGCTTGACTTCTGACTGCTCTGGCTTTTCTGTCTCTGACCTTTCCACTTAACCAGAATTGAAACTCAGCCTATGGTCTTCATCCTGCAATATTCTGAGAGCACTCAGCATTCTGAGGTGCTGCTGGGATATACTGAACAGATTATATGATGAAATCCAGATTTAAGTAACATCTGTGATAGAAACATGTCCAAATTGTTAGTCATTAGCTGCTAAAAAGGAGGAGCTGTTATTACTGATATCCCCTTTTTATGTCAAGCTGATGGTGTCCTGTTTCTCAAACCTATTAACTGTGTGCTGTCATATGAGAAACTGTGTCTTTAGCATTTATTATGGTGCTGACACAACTTGGTTGTACTTTCAAAACACTGTGAATATCTCAATTACAATGTAAAAAAAATTTGTTGGACAACCTATGTTTAATATTAGAGGCCCACATTATGCATGTATGCAAAGTTGGAACATGAAGTAGCAAATACTGCTTCAGCCAGTAGTGCTAAAGCAGTATGAGATCACAGTGAATGTGTAACTTCTACCATACCTGCAGGAACGGATATTTCCCATAAGTATTTTCCAATAAGGAGAAAATGTGTCTGCCACATACTTTTTTTGAGCACATTGAAATCCTACATACTAGAAAAAACTTTAAAAGCAGCATGACATTTGATGGAAAGATAAAGGTATTAGGTGAACACAGAAAACATGCAGTAAGAAAAACACATGAAGAGGAGACAGATGAATTACTTTGCAAACAGTTTTACCATATTGCTTCCATACATAATATGTGTGAAACAAATAAGAAAGGTTCATTGGGTGTCTTTTTGCCCACGTCAAGGCAATGACTTTCAGTGTACTCCACAAAAAGGATGGGGCTAATGATCAGCACTTTAAACACTTTGGGTTGCATGTGATCACATACAATTCCTCAGGCCAACAAGCAGTTAACTCACCACTTCACTTATTTCATTGGGACTACACATGGAAATGAAAATTGAACAGGGCAAGTAAGAGGTTCAGAGTTCAGTATTCAGCTTTTGCTTGCTGAAGTTAATGCAGCTTGAAAAACATAAGGACAGAATATTTTAGTAAGCAATAATAGATATAAAAAAATTTATTTAGTTAACTAGACCATTACAATTTGTTTAAGAAAATCAGATCACTGATTTACAGTTTGTTTTACTCTGAAATAAACAGTTCACTTACCATGTATTCCATGTTGGAAGCAGGTGGGAAGACTTTGCCTCTGACTTGATTATGATAATCAAGAATGGCAATCATGTCATTCTGTGAAATGTAGCGCTTCCGCCTGGCTTTGGGAATTTTTGCAGAGTCCAGATGAGCTGCCAAAGCTGTCTTGATGTCAGTGAAATTATTGTCTGACAGGAATAGGTCAGTGGAGTTGGGTAACACTAATGCACTTGTTTCACAGAGAATGGAAAATAAGAGAGAACAACTGATTGCAGCAATTACTGTCATTTTGGGGCCAAAGGAGACAGATCGGCCACAGAGGTACTCTGCTTTAAGTCAGGGCAGCAGAAAGCAAATCTGTAGAAGAGAAGATACCAAAGATGTGATTCTGTACATCTGTGTAGCAAGACAAAGTGAACAAGCAAGCTGTGACCAGAAAAATCATTCTGTCAGCTCAATCATAAAAACAAACCAGGCAGAACACGTGTTGCTGAGCAATTTTCAGTAACTGTATTAAGTGATCATGGTCTTACTACAACACACCAGATGAGGTATCCTTATGAAGTACAGGGTCAGAGCTAGTAGTATTCCTGAAATAGTGGCAGGGCAATCACACCCAATCAGTCCATAAACCACACCACAGATCTTAAACAGGGAGACTGCAAGAAACCTCACATCATGTTTTCTACTGAAAATTAAAAATACATCCTAGGCTATGCCTATCCCATAGGCATGGAGTGTTTTGACACAATGTGGCAGAGATAAACCAGTAAGCAAAAGAAAACATATACAGCATAAAAGCAGGACATCTTAGAAATAGCATTCAAATCTTAAGCTCACCAAGTGTGATGAGCATTGATAAAACTGCATGCAAAGCAAACTTATGGAACTGAATGGCTTACCTCTGGATAATACCAAGAAAAAAAAGAACAGAGTCTATTGTTCTCCCAGTATATATAGCACTCTCCTATGTGATGATATGAACCTTTGTGAAGAAGTGTCTCTTATTACAACCCCCCAAAGAACAAAACCGTGCTGGTTGTGCAGCTTCTGCCCAGAGGAGCCGCTGACAGCCTTTATATGTTGCGGGCTGTGCGAGCCAGCGCGGGCAGTGTCGCGGCGGGTCCCGCTCAGCCGGGGCGGGCGGGAGGGGCCGTGCGAGCCCACGGCAGCCATTGGGTGGCACCCGGAGGGTGGGCGCTGGGGGCCTCGGTCACACCCCCGCCTGATGCAGCACAAAGACTCTCTACTCGGCGTTTCCTACCTTTTTTTTTTCTTCCCTCCGTGGCTGGTTTTTTCCTCATTTCCCGAGCATCATGCTGGCTCAGGAAGCGCTGTTTCTCGCAGCTCCACGAGCCCCCACGGCGCAGCGTGGAGCGCAGAGTTTGCAAAGCTGCGTTTGTTGTCCCGGTCCCAGGAATCGGAACCGTGCACCGCCGTGGCCCGGCCCGGCCCGGCAGCGCGGTGTGGCGGGCCCCGCCGGGCAGCCCGGGCCCCGCTCCATCCATGGCCGGCACGGCTGCTGCCCGAGGGCCGGGTCCCCTCCGCTCGCCCCTTCTCCTCCTCCCTCGCCCTCTGCCCTCCGAGGCACGGGCAGAGCTCCGGGCGGCCGCGGCCGTCCCAAAGCTGTTACCTGAACGTCTGCCAGTGGGAAGCTACGGGAGCGGCAGGACCGAAAGCTCCCGGCAGTGCCAGAGACACGTCTGTTTCCCATTAGCTAGCCTATAGCTGGAATTCTTTAAGCACAGAATGGTCCAGCCACTCACACGGCAGAGCTGAGGGCATACACCGAGGCCATGACGAAAGCGAGCGGAGAAGCAGCAGCAGCCAGCAATTGTGTACTGGGGCAGCGTGTGGGAGCTGCACAATGTCAGGCTGACCCCCACCGGGGCTGGGCGACCTGGGGCAGCCTGTGAAATGAGGCACTTAAAAGTGCCATTACATCGGTTGGTGACATCATAAAGGGGCTGGGAGAGAGACGCACAACAGGTTAGATGTTAGACCAAAACTTACGAGTGGTCAAAAGTTTCAGTAGCTCTGTTAGAGAAGCAATATGGGATTTAAGTATTAAGGAAGCGCAGTCCAGTAGTTGGAGCGCAGGGCTGGAAGCCAACACTCACGCTCTCCTTTTGGCTCTGCTGCTCACTTGCTGTGTGGCCTAACCCAAACCATTTAATCTCTGTGTGCAATCTCTACAACAGTATAATAGGCTTCTACAGACATGTCGTAAGGATCAAATGACTAGTGTTTGATAGTGTACTTTGTGATGAAAGGTGTTAAGTATAAAATATCATAATTAGTTACGTTACTGTATGTATGCCCAGCCTGTCCAAAACTGCTACTTAAGCTGCAGGTATTCCTTTGCATGATTATACAAGAAAATTGAAGATATAATTTGTCCTTGCAAGACTAGATGTTGGATGATTCCTTTCATTCAATTTTCTTTCTTCTGAAATGAAGTTCATATTTGTTCATGTTAATGTCAGGAACTGTCTTCCCATTGTTTGAATACAATAAAAATTCTCAGCTCCTTTGAATTGCCGCAGGTCCTTTGATTTCATCTAAGCTGCAATAAGTTATCAAAGGGAAGACACCAACTTAACATGTCAGGAAGTTCAGAGGGTAGGTTTTACTAGTTAGTCACATTTTAGAGTGCTATAATTATTTCCTCATACCTCATGGCAGTACTTGGAGGCTCTTATGATACAAGGCACTATACATAACAGCAAGGATTTATAACCAAATGTGAAATAGCCACAGCTTTCACGTCTGTAAAACTGAGCTGTGCTTCCCTACAAACAGACCAGTTTATGGGCAAATTCTTTTATTTCTCTTACCGTCTAATTATTTGTTTCTATGTCAACAAGCAGTCAGTGCAGCTACTCACCTAAATGTTAAAAAAAAAGGTCATGAGCAAAGCTAATAAGCATTATTGCAAAAAGTTATTGTGCATGTGAAAGGTCTTGCGCATGAGAGTATCTCACCCCAAGTGTGTTGTACTGCTCGGTTATCAAGAGGGAGTTGCAAATAGTGAAAACATGATAGTAACTCTCAGGCTTGACAAATCAGATAGCAAAGACAATCACACACACATGTGCATTCAGTTTTCTTCTGGAAGAGTTAATCACTAGAGATGGAATGAAATTTAGCAAACAAGACTAATGAAGCCACCCTGAAATTTTCATGAAAGTCTGTGCCAAGGAGAGGAATGTCTAAAATGAAGAGGAATGAAGAAAAAACACATTGAAGACATCTGCAAGGAGAAAAGTAAGAAGTGGATGGAACCATCTGCAACATACACAAAATAGAACTATTTCCTGACTCTTCAGCCATCTCCAAAAAGACAAAGCAAACAATCAGACCTGTGATAAAAGACCATTATGGGCCAGAGAAAAGAGCATTAGTAAGACTTTGAATGAGTCAAAATATCTGTAAACTGAATTAAGAACAGAATGTGCCAGCCAAGATGCCCACAAAATGGTTAGTGAGCAATCTGTAAAAAAATAAAGGGCAATAATTCTTGTACTTAATGTCGGCAAATGTTACCAGTGAGAAAAGTTATATAATCAAGAATGAAAAAGAGTGCAGGAGAAACTAAGAAAGAAAAATAACTCAGTTTATCTTCTGAAAGACTCAGTTCTAGGAAATGGTCTAGATTTCAAGGTTTCACTAGAAAATATTTATATTTTCACAGAACCAGTGTTCGTGCATAGGAAGAAAAGGAGAAATGGCAATATAATATATTAGCATAAGATCTAGATTTTGTCTGGGCCATAAGCCTATGATAAAGGCTTGGGTGTACAAAGGCGTGGGTCAAAATGAACAGGATATAAATTTATTAAATGTAGCATCTTTACCTTCACTGCACAATAAAAATGATGACTCACAATAGTCATGGTTCTTCGGCAGTGTATTGCTTTCATTAAGACTATAAATCCGTAATTTCTGAGTAATGGGTGATTACCCATTGCTCAACAAAGTGGGATGAACTTCATCATGTTGAGTGACATTTATTTTAGTAAACGAATTAAGAATTTATAAATGCTGAATTGTAATTTAAGAATAGCATATTTATAGCAAAATAATTTTATGCAGATTGCTAATATTAGGCAGTTAAGCTTGAAATATTTATTACAATTTATTTTACTGCTGAATAACTTGACAATACCTGCCTGGGATTTGAGATACTTTTGATATTATATCTGTAGTGGCAGACAATAATTCATACAGTTCAAGTCTAAAATGCGTGTGGGTTTTTTTTTTTTCCTGTCCTGTATCTCCAAGCACAGTAAAGTTTAAAAAACCTCACACATTCATATTTCTCAAATCACATCAGACACATACCCTGGAAGGTTGCTTGAATAACTCTGAACATCACTGGTTGTGTTGACTGTATCTTTGTCAATTACACTGGAGGTTTAAGCACTCAGATTATATATAGACAGCACTTTTGGTGGATTCATCTTCAACTGAATCCTATCCAGTATTTCAAACTGTACTAAAGACAAAAGCTTCAAACAAAGAAGATAAAATAAGTATGATATGGACCATCATATTCTCAGCATTATACTTTTTTCCCAAACAAAGTAAAATATAACTTTCACCAAACATAAACATTAATATCCTTAATATACTGTGTGGCCAATGGCACAGGATTGGGTGGCAACAATGACAAAACTGGCACATGGAAGACTCTATGAAACAGAATTGTTACGGTTGGAAGGGACCTCTGGAGATGGTCTAGTCCAACTCCCCTGACAAGGCAGTGTCACCTGGAGCAGGTGACACAGGAACAGTCCAGATGGGCTTCGAATGTCTCCAGAAAGGGAGACTCCACCCCTACTGGGCAGCCTGTTCCAGTGCTCTGCCACACTGAGGTAATGAAATTCTACCTCATGCTGAGGTGGAACTTCTTGTGTTTTAGTTTATGGCCATTGCTCCTTGACTGATCACTGGGCACCACTGAAAAGAGTCTGACACCATCCCCTTGACACCCACCTTTGTGACATTTACATGCATTAATGGGGTGCCCTCTCAGTCTTCCTTCTGGACTAAACAGGCTCAGCTTCCACAGCCTATCCTTGTAAGAAAGATACTTCCAGTTTGCTCAGGTTTGTCTGTTGTTACTGGAAATATATCAATAGCCTAGAAAAGAATTAGTAGAAAATGAGGAACAATTATTTATAATGGGAGGAAATGCTAATTACATTTATCAAGAGCTCTGCTCTGCCAAGAAATTCCTGCCGAATAGAGTGGATGCTGAAGAGCTGTTGCCAGTCATAACATAACATTTCTTAGAAATGAGGTAATTAGCACACTTTGAGACACTGATAAAATCAGTATTCTTCTCACTGACACATCAGCAGAAACCACTGGTCGCAGAGAAGGGAAGCAGAAGGGTTAAGAATTTAGTAGGCTAAGTGTATTTATCATTTCAGGCATATATTTTCCAGAGTTTCCTTTGGTTATTGTGTCACATTTCAGTGCTCTGGACATTGCTTAGGAATCTTATCATAACCAGCATAAAGAAAACAGATGAATGCATCAGTACTTAATTTTTTTGATAGATAAATTATAAAACAAAATCTCCTTAAGCATCAGAGTAGTGTCTTCAGTGCTTGTCTTGTGCGATCATCATAATCAAACATAAGCTTTTTGTTTTGTTCTCTCATAGCTCTTTGATGATGTAGTATCTTTATATGGTGTTTTAAGCATCTCTATAATTGAAAATGGAGTTGAAAAATCCAGTTTATATCAATATTAAAAAAAGCAACATTTCTCACTCCAAGTGCAGAAGTTCATGTTTCATCTCTGCTGGATTGAAGCATCCTTTTTAGAATAATATTTTAGTGGGTGTTCAACATTTCTCATCTGCCAATCAGGTTCTTACTCTAGCGTTATGTCACTTTCAACACTTCTAATGTTTCTTTTTCTATATAAAGATACTTAACAACTTGGCACTCATTTTGGAGAATGGGTGTGTATATTCTGCAGTATTTCTCCTGACCTTTAGAGTATTCATTTTAGGAGCATAGGATCATAGAATGGAAAAGACCTCTGAGATCATCAAATCCAACTGTTAAACCAGCACTGGCAAGTCCACCACTAAGCCAGGTCTGTAACTGCAGCATCTACATGTCTTTTAAATATCTCCAGCAGCCTGTTTGAAAGTTTGACAAACCTTTCAGTGAAAAAAATTGTCTTAATAAGCAACCTAAATCGGATAAGATATTAGACAGTCATTAATAAAGATATTAGACAGAACTGGCCCCGGCATTGAACCATGGGAAGCATCTACGTGACCAGACACCAGCTGGATATAACTTCATTCACCAGTACTCTCTAGGCCCTGCTATCCAGCCTGTTTTTTTACCCATCCAAGCCACAAGCCACCAATTTCTCCAGAAGAATGCTGTGAGAAACCTTTGTGAGAAAGGTATCAAAACCTTTACTGATTTCTAAATAGACAACAATATCATCCTGTCCCATATTTCAGCTTCCAGTCAGCTGGCACCTCCCCAGTTAGCGAGGACTGCTGGTAAATGATGGAAAGTGGCTCAGAGAGCACTTCCCCCAACTCCCTCAGCACCTTT
>WBNQ01062012.1:10076-26481 GCA_013401375.1 Spizella passerina | reverse complement strand
CAGGCTAAACAACACCAGCTCCCCCAACTACTCTTTAATTAAGGAAGACAACCTGGAAGAATATACTATTATAAAATTTTCAATTGTTGAAAATGCAAGGGAAGTCATAACTGGCAATAAATATTTCAACTTTTTCAACTGGAGTTAATTCTGACATTACATGCTTCGATGAAAACACTTTTCTTTAAAATAAAATAAATCACATTTCTGATAAATATCAAATGTAAGGTGGTCTAATATATCAGTAAATTACATCAATTTCCTCCCCTTTACCTCAAAGTCATGTAAGAGACAGAGCAGCCCAAGGCTCCTCCAAGGCACAGGACAATTCAGCTTGGAAGAGACCTCAGGGGTCACTAGGCCTAACCCCCTGCTCAAGGTAGCCCTAAATTCAGTTTCAGATGAGACAGCCCAGGGCCTTGTCATACATCACTTTTACATATCACTTAACTCCAGTTATTTTGAAAACCTTGATTTTAGTACATTCTGTTTGCTCTGACTGATCTTGGACAAAAACATCATCCTAATGCAACAGACAATCCCATCAGTACTTTATAAAAGACATTAGAGTTTGGATTAAAATAGTATGTAAAACCACCACTAAGGCAATCAGTAGAAAGGAAACATGACCAGCTGGTAATTTTTAACTACTATTGGTTTTGCACCTATCATAGGTTTTCCATCCTTTGTGACTAATGGTGAAAATAATATGATAAAGATTTCTTAAACTGTTTGTTTAAGTTGATGGATCACAGCCCTGGCACTCAGAGTTACCTTTGAAAACAGATTTGTGAATTTAGGATGGCTATTGCCCTCCATTGTGACATGAACAGAAATTATATTTTTTACATTAAACATTTTTTTAGCAAAAATTAGAGATTCGGCCATTGTTATTTGCTGCTCTGGCATCAAAAGGTTCTTACTTTTGATCTCCATTTCCCCTGCAGGCTGGAGTTCTGAAAAAGGTAATATTAAGTCTCTAGGTGGAATTCCACTGATTCTATAATGAGATGTTTCTGGTGGTCAAGTACATCCAGGCCAGAATGGAAGTTTAGCACATTTTCTCACTGTACACCACATATTTCTGTCTGGGCATTCCTGCTTTACTTTCTCCTTGCATTACTCAGAAGTCATTTAACAGGCATGAAAACTATATGAGCATTTTTATTTTTAATCAAGTTAGGCTGCATAAAACCTGTAAATAACTAGTCCTTTTATGTTTGAATGAATTACAAAGGACATAAACTACCACAGCATTACGGCTAAAGAAAGGAAGACATATGTACAGCTCATTTCCAGGTCAGTAAATACCTCTGCTTCCCATAACCACCTTCGACAAGCGAGGATTCCCTGTTGGACATAATGCCATTGATCTGCAATTAAATCTTCTAAACCATGGGGAAACTGTTTGGCTTTTTCTGTTAACTGAGATCTAGACTGCTGGAGAAGCTGTAATTTTTAAGTGAAGAACAAATGAGCATTATCTGAGCTATTAGCCTATGATGTTTTTAACAAAAACAGACACACAACAAATAGTGCCAATGCCTTCTAAGTGAAGAACTCACAGTTGCCACTGTTACACTGGCAGTATCCAGAAAGCAGCAGAATGATTGGCCATATTTACTGAGCTCAAACCTAGCAGCACGAAGCAAAGATGCCATCAGACAAAACCAGCACTGATGCTTCTTCCCAACACTTCAGCCTAAGCTAATAACAAATGCCACATCTGAAAAACAATTCCTCCATGCTGCCACCGTGTCCAGCCTCTCCTGTGAGTGCACGGGCTGAACACAGAAGTATTGCATTGCTTCAGATCCATTTAGAATAATTTCCACTGAATTCTTTGGTGGAAAACAGTAGTGGAGAGGCAGGAATCAAATGACTGCAGTTAATGTTTCTAACTGGAGTCTCCAAACTGCTGTGAGCTCATGGAAGGGCAAAAGTGGCTGTGGGGACTCTGCTTGTCTGTAGGTTCCTTTGTCCTTTTTACAACAGTCTCTTGTTTCTGAGTAGTATAGAATGCATAATACCCAAAAGTCATGGGTATCAGTATCCTGCATTCTACAGCTGGTTTTGGTTGCCACTCTCCCATCCTACTTAAAGCTAAAAATCTGTTGGGTTTTTTTTTCCTTCTCCTTTCTGAGCAGCTGTTCCCAGATGGAGGAGACAGTGAGAACTCAGCAATTCCTATAAAAACATGAAAACTCATGGACCAAAATGTCCAGCAATATGGTTAAAAACTCCTTACAAAATCTTTCTATTGCTCAGAGAAAATTCATTCTTGGATTTATGCTCCATCCATAGTTCATATTTCTAGCACTGAATTCTCTCCCAAGAGAGACTGAACTTAACTGCAAACTGCAAAAGAAATCATTCAAACAGCTCCCTTTGGGGCAGAAAGGATGCATCAGGCTTGCAGAGTATTCAGCTAAGTCAGACAATCATGGCTATTACAATATCACAATATTGCAGTAAGTCAATAACTCCTGTTACAAACAGACACTGCCCACTGTTAGGAAAGGAGCATCAGATGCAGTGAACCAAGCAGACAATGTGCTAAAAGAGGTCCCAGAACAGAAATCCCTTAATGTGAGGGTCTGCTGGAACTTCATCCAGCAGATCTTCGAAGACAGAAAATCAGATCTTTTGAAAGCAGCCATTTGCATGAAATTGTCCCTTTTCCATGGGGATGGTTTATCTATGGGATGAGCACTGAGCATAAAATAGAGGAAGAACCATCCTCCAGGATCAAACCACAGGAACAAATCTAACAAGTGTGAAATGGACGTGGACACTCCCAGCAAGGGCATGAAAATTTCCACCTGTGTCAGAGGTCACAAAAATTCTGTTTCCATGGAATCTTATGTACTATAGCATGCCATAGTTTCAAATGGTCTGGCCAGGCTCAAGTGAAAGGTTATCTACTGATAAGCAAACAACTTCAAGCCATACAATTGAATTGAAATTTGAACAAAATCTATCAACTGCTATGAATACCCATCTTGTTCAAGGCAACTGTTAAATCATTATGCCCTGAGAAATGTGACAAAAATTCATGAAACACAGAGTTCTCAAAGAAATATCTGTATTACCAGTCTCATTTTATAGATGGGGAAACTAAAGCACCAAGTCATAAAGATGCCTGCTTTTATGTCTTGCACACGTGCTCAGGGCTAAACCAATAATTAGATTTGGAGTCAGGAAAGATTCTGTGCCTCTGTAAGACAGGAAAAGAGCCCTGTGTGCAGCATTCTTCGGTTTTAATTTGCTGCTGTCTGTAGAGACATACTCCACTCGCTAAGGTCATTCAGGCAGTACCAGTGAGTGAAAGCCTCCAGAACAATTCCACTCCAGCGGTGCTGCTCTCTCCGAGCGGCAAAGAGCTCCCAGCAGGCTGTGCTGGCAGCCAGCTGCCTCCTGCTGGGGCCACACCTTCATTGGCACTTCTGCAGGAGCTGCGGCTGTGGCCAGATGGGAAAGTGGAATTGGATGCAAGAATTCTACTTTGACACTGCCAGCCATTTCCATATCCAGATGCTTTGCAACAGGTCCTGAAATGGAGCATCCAGTCCTCCCTGCTGCCTAAGCCAGACCTCCAGAATCCCACAGAGTTCTCTCCTGCTCACATTTTTTTTGTCACAGTGTCATGTTTGAGATTTTTCTCAAAAAACTCAAGTCCATCTCCAGATATTTGGGGATGTTTTGAGGCTTGTAGAGTTCAGAGAGAAAGGAGTGAATGGTCTTGTGACCTTTCTGGATGACTTAATCTCTTCTACAGGAAATTGCACTTAATGACCAGAGAAGTTTAAGTCCTATATTCCTAGAGGCTCTAGTCAGCATCAGATGTAGGAGTATGTTATGGTGAAAAGGAAATGACTGAACTAAACCAAACAGCTATTACATGAAAATTACTTCTGATCACCATCAAATTAACAATTTGTCAGTGATCCGTGGATGCAAATCTTCATATAATGTTACCCCTCCCCAGACCTCACAGTTCCCTGTATTGTATAGATGCCTCCTCCTTCTACTGTCAGAAAACGTTTGCAGTCAAATGTCTGCTTTCTGTGTTTCTGTTTATTTTGTATCTGTTTATTCACATGAATATAATAAAGGAAGTTCTCTAAGATTATTCAACTTCGTGATGTGCCACCAGGCACACTCCTCCCTGCTCCAAAAGCACACCAAAGTGACTCACCCTGTGGCCACATGTTGTTTCTGAGGGAGCAGGGCAGGACTGCATCTTTCAGCAGCAGTCTTCTGTTACACTGGATTAGGGGTAATATGAAACTGCACTTTTAAAGAAGAGTAGATTTATGATGCAAAGAAAATTAAAAATTGTATGGATGAGTCATTTTTCATGTTGAACTGAAATTATTCCGAACCAACAACTGTATCCCCAAAGTTATCAATTTATTATTTAACAACAAGTGAATAATTTGTAATGTTCAATTTTAAAATAATGTATTTCTGCAATATAGAAATTTTATCTCAAACAGCTATTAAAAATGCAAACCAAGATCCTCACAATGCAGTCTGAATAAATGCCAGAAATTATAATGAAGTAGCACCTTTACAAAAGTTTCCAGTTTTAATTCTACTCTCAACCCTTTCTTACTGCAGCACAATGCTTCCCTTGCAGACAGCCTGTCCTTTTCCTTCTGCAGGGAAATACGGGGGAGGGAGGTGGGGTGGGAGAACAACCCTAACCTGATTTAATGTCTATTGTGCAATTCAACAGCATCCTGTGGCAATGTCTGCAAAATTAATCCTAGCACACTAAGGGACCCCTCACTGAGCATAACCTGCCTTAAACCCTTTCCCATTTAACTGAGGGAGAGCTATTTGCTCAAGCACTTTGGGATGACATCATTTGTTATTTGAGGCCAAAAGCTAGGGGTAATTAAGGCTAAAGAAAATGTTCTGAAATTTTTTGCAATTAAAATGCATAGAGACACTTGTAACAGACACCACTGCAGAACAATAGAAACTTGACTGGAAGAATTAAAAAAAGTTTGACTATTGCGCAACCAGTGTGGAAGAAGATTGGAAAGCCCTTTGTCAATAGCACATCATTCTACTCCCACAAGGGGAAATACACAAACAAAAGAAAATACCAAGGCTGGAGGCATATGGAACTATTGCTCTTTTTTTTTTTTTTTGTTTTTTTTGTTTATATGATAAATATTCCCCAAAATATTCCAGTGTAATTTTAGAACACTTCATAACAGATTTACGAAAGAATGCACAGCAGTTCTACATGACTGGGCTGAAAAAAGCAGAGGAAGGGCCCTATCAGGAATGACAATTGTTGCTGGCAGCTCCACCTCTCCAGCAAACAAACTCATGGTTCTTTTTCTCTACAGTCTGGCATATTATTTTTAAAAACGCATCTGAAGCAGTTGGATATCAGGATTGAGTTAGCTGCTTATTTTTGGAAAGAGTAAGATAAATATGCAGATAATAACAGACTGAAATGCAGTGAACAAGATTTGTTAAGACTCCATGGAAAGTTAAAGCCTGTTAATAAGGTAAACTACAATAGATTAATATTATTTCTTTCTAATTAGATTACAATAGTGGCAACCACTGAAAACCAGTCCTCCTAAACCATAAATTGAGATAAAACTGCCCAGGGTCATATGTTTACAGAGGAAAGAAGGAAAAGATTGGATCAGTTTTTTTAATTTCAACAAAAACATCCCCAAGAAAAGATTTTCCATGTAACCAACTTAAATCTTACAGAAGTTTCAGCATTCTAAGGGCAGTGCTGATGCCTCCTGAGAATGCTTCCCTCTGACTTCCTTTCTCTGCCAAAATGAATTACAGCAAACTACAGGAATATTGTCAGATAGACACATCCCACAGCACACAATGGGATGCTACTCTGAAGTTAGAGAATCCTACAAATATTTGAATCATGACATATGGATAATATATTTTTAATATTTTGCTCTGACTGAATTCTTTGAAAAGCAATTAGAATGGTTAAAAAGTGCACAGTATTTAAACAGGACAAAGTAATTTCTTATCCTTCTAATGTGATGAAACAATGAAAACCGAAAATCTGGTGGAAATAAGATTTTGCCTGGCAAATATTTGCATTGACAATACTGTATTTATCATCACAGAAGAATTATATTAGTAGATATTGTAGCAGAAGTCATTCTAAGTTTTACACCATAATGAGTGGAGTTATTCTAGAACTGCAGGATACTTTGTCAAAAGCTTTCACAGAATCATTTAGCTTAGAAAAGACCTTTAAGATGGAGTCCAACCTCTGACCAACCATCACGCTCTGAAGCAGACCACTGCACTCAGTGCCACATCCAGAGGTCTCTTGAGCTGTCCAGGGATGGCAATTCCAGCATCTCCCTGGGCAGCCCCGATGTTTAACAACCCTTTCTGTGAAGAGACCCTTCTTGAGAATTCCCTTCTGGAATGTGAAAATATTTCCCTACCATAAACTGACAAAGCTGGGCAGTCTTACAGACATGGAGTGCCAACAGCAGCCTAAATTCATTTAGAGGTAAGATTTTAAAAGGTTGGCTGTTCAGAGCATCAGAAACATTCAGCAGCCACCCATCACTAAGTTCCGTTCAATAGTGAGCACCCAGAGCTTTGGGAAATCAGGCCCTGTACGTGTGCAGAACATCAACTGGGTCACAAATGTTGTGTCATTGGAAGGATCAGTCAAACCCCTGCGGGCAGCCGTGCCCCGGCCCCGCTGCAGAGCGCGGATTAAATCCCACAGCAGCGGGGCTGTCATTGCTAAATCCAGCCTCTAGAGGACAGAAGCAGCCCAGCACTTTTCTAGGAATTTCAAACACAGACTAAAACCGTTTCAAAATGCATGACTTTAAAGCCTGAATTTATGTGGAAAACCCAAATAAACAGCCAGAGATTTTTAGTGCAGAATACTTTATCTGCTATCTCCTTAATTTGCTTAATATGGCATCATTCATAGAAACTGAATCACAGATATTTTGGAGTACTACTATGATCCATACAATAAAATTCTAAAGATTAAAAGTAGGAAATCTATCAATAAAATATTTTTTTCATTTTCATTTTATAAAACATAATTTGGTTATACAGACAAGAGAATGCTCCAGCATCTAGAAATTGTGGTCAGGCACTTAAAACCCTAGAAGCAGTAAAATGTCATGGACTGGTAAAATAAAAATTCAGTTCTAAGAGAGCAAGAAAGGATCAGAGAAAAAGAAGGTACAATAATTGAGTTGATGCAAGGTTATGGATTTTTTTTAAAGGTCACAATAAAATAATGAGTTTGAAACATATGCAATTTAAAAATTGCAAAGTCCCAAAATTTCATAGTGATTAATAACAAGACTAATGACATAGATAATTTTTAATGAAGGAGACTCTCGTATACCACCTGCCTACTTCTGTCCTTCAAGCCATCCTAGTGGCAGAGGAAAACCTGCTTTAGGAGCTAGGAGAAAAAAATCCTGGAACATAAATGCAGAAAGAAGGAATATTTACTTCTCTTTCAGTCTAGGTGTTGTATCAATTTTGCTGGTCACACATACACATCCTTACAACATCCCAAGCCAGATGACCCTGACTGATATTTAATATCAAAAGCACTACCTGCACCTGTGTGATTCCACAACATACTCTGTCTGCTCAAGATGCTGGACTACACACTGACTCACAACATGGATCAAAACACACTTGCAAAATCTATCCTTTCACTGCTTTTTTTTTTTTATTATTTTATTTTTTAAGGCACAAGCAATGCAGTGCTTATTCTGTCACTCTAATACCAGCCCCACAGCACATCCTTGTGATCAAATATAAAACATACCAGGGGAATGAAAGGCACTGGCAATCACACCCAGCTACACCAAAGCCCATACCCCTAAGCATTTTTATCATGTTCTTACCTCCTTGCTTAAACAGTGTCCTGCAAAAAAAATAGGTATTAAAAGAAATCCAATTTATTGCTGTTTCTAAACTCAACAAGTACATGATTAATTTTCCATTTGCTAGATAATCTGACAAAGCAAAACTTCAGTGGTAACATTGGGCCATGCAAGGCAACACTTCACCCTTCCTGGGATTCTCCTGGAAATGCTGCTGGCCACCAATATCAGCTTTGGGTGCCCAAAATGGACAGACTGGTTTCTGTATTTCTGTGTAGCCCTTTCCCCTCATGTCACACAAGTCCAGGCACTATTCCCCCACAAAGGAATCTAGAACTGAAGGCTGTTCAGCAGCCCTGGTTTCCCCTCCCTCACCAACAGCCCAGTTTGCCCACTGTGACCATAAGAGCTCCCCTCTTTGAAGCAATCAGGTGGGATCCTTATGCCCCCCAAGAGGTCGAACAGCCCCAGCTCCCCCTCATATAATGATTATTATGCTTTGTCTTTTTACTCTTTCATTATCAAATACACGCATAAGATATTATAAATTGCTCATATAAAATAACAGAATGTGATTTTGATTAAAGATTAATCCATTACACAAATAACAGGACATGAAATAATAATTCAGGTCAATCACTATAGCTTCAAAGTATTTTTAAAAATAAAATACCTTATATTTCCAATCCAATTATGCAAGTCCTTTAAAAAAAAGAGACAAAGATCATCAATCTAACAATTAATATGGAAACTAAATCAATCTAAGGAATGGAAGAGCAGGGCTGGATTCCAGCATGCAGGGCGGCCTCCCCCACTGCTGTTCCTGCACAGCAAACACAACTGTCACACACATTGCCAAGGCAGCCCTGCATATTGCCAGGACAAGACAAAGACCCCGTGAAGTCCAGACTAACACTTCTCAAGGTGGAAAAAAATCCAGCTGTATTTGAGAAAGTGGTGGACATAATTTAAACCCATGCTGGCCAAAACAGGTATAAATGTAAAGTGAGAGGCTCTTTTTTGACTTGCTGATTCCTTTACTCTGGGAAGAACAAGCTAAACCAAATGAAGCAAATAATGCAACTCTGCTTTTAAATTCTTTTCCCCTTAGCACTGTGTGGGGCACTCCTAGCACCTCACACTAAAGATCCTGCTGGTAACATTTGCTAATGGAGAGCAGGATAGCAGGGCTGGTGCCATTATTATTCTGCCACTATTCTACAGCTTCTCTTAAATTGCTTTGTCAGACTTCCGTCACTTGAGACCACTTCCATTAGAGCAGAATTTAGGTGTATTTAGGTATTTGCCAGATAATAGAGTAAGGTTCTTAAGCAATCAATCTGTACAGATTAGTCTAATCTGCTGCTGCTGGAAACTTTGTTTCCAGAAGCAAAGTAGACAATAGTTTCAGATTACCTGCAATGAGGTTAAGCTATGGGCAATATACGGTTTGAGGTGTGAAGAAAAACAAAATAAAAGAATGCATTCCCAATATTGGTTTTGCCTTTACCAGATCAGGCAGGTATCTGAATTGAGATTTCAATTTCTCTAAAAACTATTCCCAATGGATCTGGCTCAATTTAAATTGCTTTACTTGTGGTTCTCTTAAATATTTTGGAATGCAGGATACAACAGAATTCAGTTAGTAATGTTATTTCGCAAATCCAATAAAGCACAAAAAATAATGTTTCAATATCAGATAAAAGTTTGTTATTTCCATATTAAAATAAGATTTCCAGGAGCAAAGCCAAACAATTAAAGATTTTTAGGGTTCTGCATAAAAGTGAAGGCAATGAGCCAATGAAGATAAAAACATGGAAGGGCCAATATCTGTCACCCAGTTCTAGAGTAATGCAGTTTTCCAGTGATATTTTTCAGAAAATATAGAAATGGTTTTTATTTAATCTCTTGTAGCTCAAACTATAATTCAAAATAGTAAGGACTGTCAGATCATCTCTCCCTTTAGCTTTTCCTAGTATGAGACTACCTAAAATGATTTTTTCTATCACCCTATTTTATCAACTTACCTTTCATTCTATTGGACAACAGCTATGGATACAAGCATGAAGGAAGGAAGAGCAATACTTTGTCTGTTCATGAGATAATGTAGAATTTATGTCGAGCAAGAAACACAGGCTGGAGTCTCACCGAAGGTCACCAGCACATGAGGCAAGTGCTTAGAGCCCTGCTGAACAAAGAGCAGCATCAGCCTTACAATCTTTCCCTGCCTTGTGCCCGTGAATAAAGACTTGAGGGGTTTTTCTTGGTATATGGCTCTCCTTGACTTCAGGTGCAATATCAAATATGAGGATAATTAACTTTCATGTACTGTTTGATAAAAATGAATTCAACACCCTAAAATTAATGGCAATGATCTGGATATCTGGTCTGGCCCCACTGATCTGATCCTATGACATGCTACATTCTGTCATTAAAAGGTAATAGGGCAATTTCCATAACTGGAACAGTTATACTGACAAGAGAGGAGATAACCAAGTTAGAGAATTAAATAGGCAAATAACCTAAATTAATTAAAATTACATAAAAAGATTGTAATTGTCAGCTTCCTTTAACTGAGCAATGGTTAAAAGTGAAGTCAGTTGAATATTAGTCCTTCCATTGGAGACACCTTTTTCTAAAAATTATCTTATTTATGAAAACTATCATATTCTTTATAAATAAGCTATTTAAACTGCAATGCAACAAACTGTTCCCTGTAGCAAAATCTATTTTGCATACAGTTTATTTCAGACTTGAAACAGACTTCTTCTAAAACCATAAAGCTTGTCAAGTCATCTGCAGTAATTCATAATAGGTGAAATTCTTGTGCAACCTAGGGTTTGCATTGTTTTAAACTGAAAAAATATCTCAAAATCTCTGAAAATACTTACTCAAGTATATATAGGAAAAGTTCACTTTTTCCACAAAAAGTAGATTAGAATAATACTTCAAGTATTTACAGTTTATTTGAATGAAAATTATAATAAACTTTCAAATCTGGGCATTAAATCATAATTACTATGTCATTACTTAATACAGGTTATGAACAATTCTTCATTTTCTGTAGCAGTAGTGTAACAGCAAGCCATCCTTCCTTCTACTCCAGCAGGCTGGAGGTGAAAGTATTTTTCACCATTAGAAACTGAGATTCTCTGTGTGATCTTTTCAGCTTTGCACGACGGTTCTGAAACCAGATCTGAAATGGAAAGAGAAGGGATGCTTTTCAGAAACACAGCAGTGGAAGCAGAATAATATTTGAAACTTAAAAGTATTCCCTCAGTAGGACAATATTTTGTGTGATGACAGCAGTTTGCAAGTTCAATATAAATTTAAAATCTGCAGATATCTGTAATTTTAACACCACAGACAAAGAAAATAATATCCCCAGGTTAACTGGAAAATGAGATCAGCTTCACTGTAATTAATATAAAAACTGGTATTAAATTCAGTGACAGAATCAGATCCTGGAAGATCCTGAACATCTGGAATTCACACATGTCTTATGGTGCTATTTCTTCAGCTGCTTAACTATTTGCAGCATCAAGTTTCTCATCAAGCCCAATATAATAATTGCAACAAAAGCCTGATAAACAACAAAGCAAAGCCCAAATTCTTATGTTTACAGTGTGCTTCTTATCACAGGGAATTACCTGGAAATCAATAATTAACATTCCTGAATAGATTTTGCTTTTGGCCAGAGAAAGACAGAGGTTCAAACACTGGTTTAACACATCTATGCTCTGCTGGCAGTCTCACAAATTATATCCATGCCTGTTTCGAATTTATTTTTCAAATACGGTGACAAGCAAAACATAAAAATTATTTTAAGGAAATTATCAAGTTCTGCAGATAATAACTAGAGATTAACAGAGCAGATATTGTGGAAATATTACAGTGATTAATTCCTCATCAGTGCTATGGAAGGCTTTAGATTTCAGAAGGAATTCAATGGTTTCCATTTCACAAATCATTGAAGGCATGTTTCTTGTATATACATTGGTTTAAATTGAGAGCATTAAATTCTCATTACTGCTGTCAAACCACTTATGCACATAAGCAGAGAGTACATATAGCTGGAATTACAGGAAAGTTCAAATAAGTCTTTAATTACCTGGATCCTGTCTTCATCTAACTCTAATTTGCGAGCTAGCTCTTCTCTAATATCAATGCCGGGGTAGGAGTTCATTTTAAAAACATTTTCCAAGACTTCAACCTGAGGAGATTAAAATACACTTGTTGAATAGTTAACACTATGTTCATAGCAGTAATACAGAAAATAAATAAAATAACAGCTTAGTTTGTTCAACAGGAGACTTCTGATCAGTGTTTGCACAATGATTCCATGCATAAACACAGATCTGCTGAAATTAGCAACATTCCTATTAATTTACATCGTTCCTGATGACATTTCTCTCTGCAGAGGTACATCACACTGAACTTAGCAGCTGTTAGAGGTTTCTTCCAACATTTTACTCAACTACATTGTTACTCATTTGTTAAATGCTAAGGAAAGCCCTACCTGGCTTCTAGTGAAAGCAGTTCTTGGTCTTCTACCCCGGTACCAGCTCAATTCTCGTTTGAAAGACAGCCTTTCAGTGACTGAAAAATATTTTTCACATTTCAAAACGGTTTCCTCTTGCACTGGATCACTTCTAGCATGAAATAATGGATTTTCATAGCAAACAACAGGGATTTGCAGATGGGGATTACTGTCATCACCTAAAACTAGAAAGAGCAAGAAAGGAAGAGCTTCAGTTTACTGGTCTGTCGTACAAACACGCCAGTATTTTTAAGGGGCAAACGCTTAAGAGGTTTCAAAACAGACTGACTCACCCAAGCTGGTGCATGCATCCATCCAGGGCCTGTGAGGTTTCCCAGCTGGAATGCCATCTTTTTTCTGCTCCAGCCCCAAAATACTCTCAATTGAGAAGGAGCAGTGCGTGCTTTTGCTGTCTCCCAAGGCGGGCACCTTGTGGCGCTGCGGAGAGGCCGCCGTGGTGGCAGCACAGAGCGAGGGAGCAGCCATGCCTTCGCCCTCAGCCAGCATAGCAGGGGCACTGCGCTTGCATTTCTCCGCAAGGCCTCCTTATAGCTATGTTGACAAGGGGGCTGGATTTGTAACGTCATTAATTAAAATCTTTTATTAGAAAGTTTTAGCATGTCAATGAAAACTCTCCCACCAAGAGGCACGAGGAGTTAATTGTTTATTTGTTTGCAAGTAATTAGCAACTAATGGTGACACTAGGGGGGCCACCAAGGGGGACAAAAAGTGTTATCTCTCCTAACCAGAGCATCGACTTCACTTTCTCAAAAGAAGCTGTGCACAAATATAGTACTTCTCTTTTATTTGAAATCATTAATGTATAAAATCAGTTTTTTAAAAAACTTTATACTCTAATGGACTCCACTTACCTAAACATAGAAGCATGATAGGAAACCAGTCAAGTAATAAGTAATCTCATTTAAGTGAATTTCCTTCCAAGGAAATTTAAAAAATAATCTCTTAATGCTATTAGGGTAATCCCGATGAAAATGCCTCTGTTTTTTCATATGCATATGTAATGGTGAACGTGGTCAATAAAACAACAATGGCTTTTGGCATAAGGCACTGTGCAGTGGGTTGGCAGTGTTGTCAAAGCTCAGTGTAATTGCCTTCCAAGTGCCTGGATTAGTTAATAGGAACAGTTGCACCAACTATTTTAAATAATTCATGCATTCATTTTTCTTATTAAAATAACTTCGTTGCAGCCTTTTTGAAACGTACCAGATGTGAAATTTCCTGATAATTCTTCACTACATAAAAGCAAAACTTCGCATAATAGAAATTATTCTATTCTATACACTCAAATTTACAGGTTTAAAAGATGCAGAGGTATTCTTCAATTCATTACAATTACATTTGTTGCAGTCAAATTTGTAGCTCAAGTAAAACTTTTTCTCACAAATGTCTCTCCCTCCTTATAGGTTTATAGCAAACAGAAGTATATCTAAATCCTACAGAGCCAACACTTAAAATCACCAAAAAAAAGTATGAGTAATGGGAAGAAAGGAGATAAAGGCTTTGTAATAAAGACTGACAGAATTCTGATTTTATCCATTATAATAAAATACAGACTATAACATTCTTATGTTCAAGCTCATCTGTCAGTCACACAGCAGTTTACATAACATGCTCCAAAACAGCTTTTGGTTCAGGCAAAGAAAAGGAGGAATTTCTGTAGAGACACCATAAAACCGAGATTTGTCAAAAAAACAGGCAAACATGAACACAATATTTTTATTTCAGGAGGAAAAGTTCCCCCTCCTTCTGGCCTGGCTTTGTGTTGTGCAGTAAGATTGTTGTCAAACCAAACTATTAAAAGAGTGCCACTTCCAGAAGTGATCTTACCAAGGACATTCTCACACATATCACGGGCTCTTGAAGCAGCTCACATCCACCTGCAATGTTCACTGGCAAGATGAGCTCCAGTCACAGTTTCTGGACCTTAAGCCTTCCCTTGAGAGCTGAATTTCATCGTTTTGGCCCATCAGTACTGAGCAATGCTACCTTGCAACCCATTTGAAATTACCTATGGACTTTTAACTAACTACCTTGGTAGGGGTAATTAGAGCAACACAGCAAACAGCAAGTTGGGAATCCTAAGTAACCAATAATAGGAAAACTCGCTGCTCCTTGGATATGCAAATCCAATCCTCTTACAGCATCACATACTTAATGAGGCAAGAAACCAATCACCCTTTCAGACTCTGCACCACAGTTTTTTGCCCAGGGACAGTGGAGTTCATCTCTTTAGGAGATGGAGTTCTCGTTCTGGCTGTTTGCACCAGCTGAGGAGCCCACACCAAGAGCTCTTGGGGGCTTTGGTCTGAACCAGCTCTTACCCTTGCTGCCGTTTGCCCCTCTCACCCACTGCTGGGGCACCTTGCACTAGAGCCTGGGCAACATTTCCAGCTTTTTAAAAGGGTATAAATGATATATATATTATCTTTCTTCATTACTTACCACACTCCAAAAATTTGCCTTTCACCTCACCTTTCCCACAACCTCTTTACCCAGCATCTCACCATCTCAGAAGTCAGGCTGCATAAAGCTCTCTTTCAAATATGTTTTTAACATGAATAACAAATATTCAAAGCCAAGTTCAGAATTCCCAAGTTCTGTTAAAGCAAGAATACCTCCCAATGGTAACACCAATTTTCACAAGACAAAAGCAGTTAGCTATTTCCTGGTTGAAGTAAAAGCTATTTTGACACAGGGAGAGTAAGTGAATGCAGGTAAATGCAAGGTTAATCCAAGGTTGCCACTAGCAAAAGTATGAGAAACAGCGTGTTTAAAAGTGGGAAACACTGCAAACAAAGCCTACCTTACCCACACAGCTACTTTCACCCTCCAGCAGGGGCAAAATGTTCTCTCCATAAGGGCACACATCTGGAATCCTCTGAAGATGTGTTCACTCTCTTCTCTCTGGTGACAAAGTGCCAAGTGTTAGTTCCCCACATTTTTAAGGCTTCTTAGCAGATATTTTGCAGAAATAACAACAACAAAACATAACAAACAGAAATCAACAACCCCCCCAAAAACCCCAAACCAAACAACAAAACCCAACCCCACAAATCAAAAAGCCCAAACAACAACAAAAAACCCTCACACACTAACAAAAGGTCTACAGTGCTGAAAACAGTGTAACACCAAAACCACAATTAGAGGATGCAGAGGGATTCTTCAAGTCAGTACCATTACATTTGCTGCAGTCAAATTTGTAGCTCAAGTAAAACTTTTGGATGCCACTTACAGCTGTAAACACACAAAGCTAACTAAACCCAATCCACTTAAAGTGACCTTCCTGAATTCTACGGGAAACCGATCTTACAGCACAAAACAAAGTAATTCTTATTGCCGTAAAGGCTGCTGTAAAGCTTGGTCACAAGTTTACTGTCTCAAAACCACAAAGCACATACATTTATTGGTCATGAACCAATGTTAATGTCCTGTCACATGGCTGCAGATACAAGACTTAGTCTTTAAAACACCTTGTAAGATAACCCTGAATTATTACCCCTATTGACAGGGAAAGGGAGAGGTGCTGTGACTTGCTTCAGTCAGGTGAGTCACCAGCTGAGCTGGCAAATTAATTGACTGAACAGTATTAACTTGGAAATTTCCTCACCACTCCCTACAGGAAAAAACAAAACAACACAACAGCAAAAAAACAAACCTAAAAACAAAACCCACCCACCACCCATCAAAAAACCCAAACCAACAAACAAAACAAAAGCCACCTCAAAAATCTTTAATTGTTTACAATTTCACACATCAGTCCTGTCCTTTATCTGCTTTTGATGGTAAATCATAACCTGATACAACATAAAGAATGGTCTCATAGCAAGACTGGACAATTATTATTTGCTCTGCTGAACGACTTCATGCACTTTCTAATCTGGTCTTGGACTAGGTTCACCTGATCCCAAGAAGGCAAAACCAACAAGGGAATAGGTTTTTGTTTTGTTTTTTTTTT
>WBNQ01062010.1:0-20322 GCA_013401375.1 Spizella passerina | reverse complement strand
TTTAATTTTTTTTTTTTTTGCATTAGACTTCAATACGTCATTGGTGAATTTTATCTGGTGTTTGTGTTGTCCAGTCCTCTGGATTGTGAGAACAAGGACCCCCATACTGTTGGTTAGCACCACATTGCATGGGCAGTGTGTTTTGTGGCCTTGTTTTCCATTCTTTCTATCAGATACTTCACAAATGCCTTCTGCAACACTGATTCCAGGCAGGACTTTGGGTGCTAAAGCATCTCCCTTTTGTATGAAAAAATTATTGTTGTTATCCTGGGAGTCTCTGTTCCTTGGCTAATATTGAAAGAGTGACAGTCACCTCTTGTCCCAGTATGACACAGCTCTCCTAACAGTTTCAAAGTCTTTGAAAATCTGAGCAATTTACATCTGGTAAAAAATAGCCAGGATATGTTTTTGAAACCATTTTGTAGGTTAGTGAGTTGTCATTTGTAGGTTATGATTTATCATTGTGGAAAATGTGCTTTTTTAGACTTCTCTAGTTTTTGCGGCTCCTATTTCAGGCTAGCTGCTTTACACTTGCCTTTTACTGACTTTTCTCAGCTCTGGAAATGCATTTTAGTGCAATCAAATTTCTCAAGTAGTTTCTTTTTTTCATTTGCTTTATTTTGTTTCCCCTAACTCTGTCTGGCAGTTCTGCACTTGTGTAACCCTGGGGCGTCCATCTCCCTTCCCTGCTCTGAAGTGAGAACAGGAGAAGAACATTTAACTTCTGTGCAATCTCTCTTCCTGCCCTCACTGACTTTGCACCAGGAGAGTCTGCAGGACCCAGTGGCTCTTCTGGAGTCCCAGTCTCCTGTGTGCTTGAGGAATCCCTTATTACTTGTCACTCTGCATTTGCTTCCTTGTTCTTCAGCCCTGCTCTTGGGCCTGCTAATCTCCATTTTACATCTCACCTGCCAAAGTTGTTCTCTCCTATTAGTTTCACTTGGGCTGCATTTCCATTTTCTTTCTCTTAAAGGTATTCTGTGAGTGAATAAATTCTTAAACTACATTTGCGAAGTAATTTTTTTTTCTGACTGACCAGAAATATCACCAATGATTGCACTTTGGCATCATTTCAGAATATCTATGTCATTCTTGGCATGCTTTTTGAAAGGATGGATCTCAGGGAGCAGAAAGAAGTGACTCCCAGATTCTGTGATTTTTTTAAAACCTGGTTCTCTTAGCACTGGTAATGACCTCCCAGTCATACACCAGAATCAGGCAGTGACTGTGGTGTGAAGATTTCAAATGACTGTGAGAGAATTCTATGTTTACATCCTATGCAAATGTATCTGAACTGTTGCTGTTCTCACTTTAGAAAGAAGTCTAGAAGCAGCCCTAATTCCTTAATCAATTCTTTTTCATTGCTTGGGGCTTCCTCATTGTAGATTTTCGTTCTGTAATCTTCAAACTAACTGCCACCAATGTGAGTTGGTTACGCTGACAAGAAATCATTATAAAAATTATCACACTTTCACCTTTATGGAAAATGGTGATGCCATCATTTGATCACTGACTATTTCAACTATTTCATCAACCCTGGTCTCAACTGGAGGCTTGTGTATTATCACTCTCAATCTGTAGCTCAACATTCCTAGCTGGAAACTCTCCCCTCCTGTACCTCCCTGCCAGGAAAGCCTGAAAAGTCCTATTTGTCCTTCTGACTTCCTCCTCCTTAGCTGGTATGTGAGCAATATTGTATGTTTTTGCCTTTTCAGGAGAATTCCCTCTAAGCATTTTGTCTAAAAGTCTGATCCGAAGTATCTGAAGATCCACCGAAGTAACTAAACATATATGTAAAAGAAAATATTTGTATTTATATATGCTCATTGTGATTTAAATTAGCTGTATAATTTAACAATTTTTGTGCTCCTGCCTTGTTGGGGGGCATGTTTTTTGTTTTTTTAAATTAACAACTAGGCAAACTGTGCTCCAGGAAGCTGTTTGTGATATTAGGAATGTGAGCAAATTACACCCATATACATCTTATTTGTTGCCCTGATGCTTTTCAGCTGTGGTAAATGGATGACTATTTGAAAACAAGTATGTTGTCAGAAGTGAAATGTCCTGTGCAAACTACCCATTTTCCCTTGAGTCTGTGTTCAGTTTATCTGATGCTGACTTAGTCTCCATGCATCTCACAGAAAATTATTTTAATGTTAACTTCTCATAGTAACACTTATACTTGTAAAATGTCTTCCATTTAACTCCAAGAATTATTTCTAGTATTTGCAAAATTGATGTTTATTCTCTTCTCTGTCCCCCTTTCTCATTCCTATTATGGGAAATCAAATTTAGTAAGTTGAGGTTGTGGGTACTTTAATGTTATTACCTTCTAAGTGTGGAATCCCAAAGGAACTCTATTTTGAAAGAGAGCAATCTTTTGTTCCGGCCTTCATTTTGGAGCTATCCTGCATGCTCAGCAGTGGTGGGAGGGCAGGGCTTGGACATCTGCCACTGTGCTTGCTCCTCAGCAGAAGGTCATGTGCAGCCCTTTCCCCAGGTTGCATTCCTGTGCACAGATGGAATGAGAGAGATGGGACAGCAGTGTCTTATCACTAGCTGATGTCACAACAAGCAGTCTCAAAACATCTCTGTGCATTTTTTTTTTCTATTTTGATGCATGTCGGCATCTTTTTAGCAGAAGAAAATCAACTTATGCAAGCCAAGAGCAGGAAGAAAAGGCTATTTGATCAGGAAGTATGAAATGGACTTGTCTTTAGCAGTTGGTTTTCTTTCTTTGTGCTACTGGAACAAGGTTTATGACAGTGATTAGTAATCACAAGGGTCACCCAAGTAATTTTAAATTCATATCTTTAGAGAAAAACATCTGTAAAGAAGTATATGAAGAGGAGAGAGCCAATTGTGAGCCTGAGCTGGGCAGCACCAACACATTCTTCCTTTTTAGCAAACTGGTGTTTGCAGGTTGGGTGCACTGCCCCTTGTCAGCCCTGTCTCTCAGCATTTCCATATAAGCCTGTTAACTGGATTGGGCTGGACTTAAGAAAGAGCTCCTTCCTAATCTTGATGAGCTCAAGTGGTTTTTATGGAGGGTGCTGTGCATGGGCACAAGGGCTTAGTGTTCCTTGTCATCATGTGAGTCACTAAATGCCTTACAGGTTTTGCTGTGACACACACAGCACCAGGAGTGACAGGAGCCAGCTGAGGTGGCAGATAACCTCCTGCTTCTGGAGGTGGAGCTTTTATAACCCACCCTGCCTCTGAGTGTGGCAAATGAAGGAGTGACAACAAATAGCTTTTATTTAAAGTCAGTTATTGTTTAGGTGGAACTTGAGGAAAAATGTGCCGGGTTTGAATGGTGCTCCACTGTGCAAAGGCTTTGGAAATGAAATAACTTGGCCTTTCTGAATAGCACACCTGTGTTTGACATCCAGCTGCTGATACCACTGTACTGAACTGCGTGGTTAGAGGATTTGTGAGTGAGGGAAGGATTTAAGTGTGCTGGTCAGAGTTCAGTGGAAATGTTGTTGTGATATGACAGGTAGAAACAAGGACTGCCAGCCTCCTGGGACTGGAGTGAGCCTTCAGCTTGGTCTGTGGGATTTGGTGGCCCTGTTAGCACAGCAGTGCTGACTCTGGTGTCCACCACAGCTCATGCACCATCCATGACGTTGTCTTATGGTGTGCTTTCCCATGTGTGTGCTTTGCAGGCTTCCAGCAGCTCTGTGAGGTCCCAGAGAAACCTACCAGTGATCCCATTCTCCTCTCTCCCTGCGTGTGTGGTGAAGCACACAGCATGTGTGTATAACAGGCAAATCACAGCAGCCAAGGTCAGGAGAAGTCAAAAGGGTCTGGACAACTCAGTTTCTCTGCAACTGAGAGAGTTTTTCACTGTAAAATGGAACACACTGTCCTTTGGGGTTAATAAAATGCACACATACAAAATTTGGAAGTGTATGGTAGCAGGAGACTGTCTGAGAGCAGTTCTTATTTGCTGCCAAGAATGCTGAGTGTTCATCTTTTAACCCAGTCAGTCCAGGACAGCTGAGCTCTAGCTGTGGTTTGTGTGAGTTTGGTGCAAAGGGACTGACCTAGTTACTGTGTGCTTTCAGTTATGGCACGTTTTGGTGTGAATTTCCAAGTGGGAGTTGGGTGCAGTGGCTAAAATGTGCTTGACCCCTTTTGGTGCAGCTTCAGCATCTGCCTCCTTGGAGGCTGGGTCAGTTTGGAGCTGGGGAAGCTCCCAAAGAGGCAGAGACCTCTTAAAACATTTGACTTTGTGATTCCTGGGACATCTACCATAGCTGGAAAGGCAGATGAAGATGGTGTCCAAGAAAGGACCAGAGAGGATTGATTGCAGGGTGCTCTGAACCTGAGGAGAGCACTTTGATGTGCTGTGCCAAACCTAGACAGGACATCATGGGAAGCTTCCAGACCTAACATTGATTGGAAAACAAGCTACATTATCCTGCTCTTAGAGCCTTTTTTCCAGGGCCAGTCTTGGGACAGCTGTTGGGATGGTGGAGCTGGGAAGAAGGGCTCTCACACTGTGGGGAGCAGTGGATGCTGCAGGTGGGGATTAAAAAAGGGGGTGAGTGGAGGGACACCAGGACCGGGAGAAGCAGTGCATCTTTTTTTTTTTTTTCCTTTTATCTTTGTGGCTAGAGCAGGACTGTGAATACAGAGGAAGTGCTGTAGGATTAGACATGTTTTGATGGAAGACCAGGGCAAGAGAAATGAAATGATGCCCTTTGAAAGGCTTTGGCAGAGTTGTGTGTAGGAAGATTACATTTTGTTTGTGTGCAGCAAACGTGATGTAGTTAATAGTATTTAATGCTATTATTTGGTTTTTTGTGTTTTCTTTTCCTCAATGTATTTACCACCTAAAGGAAAACAGAATGAAAATGTTATTCATATATGTAGTACCTTCCAGGGAATTGGGAGGAGTGCAGTGCAGTTTGCAGTTGACAGAGATTTATTTATCCCTGGCTGAAAAATCAGTTCCTGGGATGCCATGGGACAGTCCCCAAGCAGGTGTGTGATTGGGCTTTAAAAATATTCCAGCTTCTTGTGTCATACTGTCCATTCAAAACATTTCAGGACATTTTTAAAAGCTGATCATGATCTGGGCCCATGTGTGATTGTTCTCTCCCATTCTCTTTCCTATCGTAATTACTTTTACTGAGCCTTGAGGAGAAATCCCATCACAAATTGTGTGGAGTCTCTGGATCTTTCACTGGATACAGAGTTCAGGCTTCCTCTTGCTCTTCATTGGGAAAAAGGAGAAAAAAAAATCTATGGCTGAAAGCATACTGGGTTAAGAAGGCAAGAGATGAAATAATTACACCTTATGGCCCCTGGAACGTCAGGATAAGTGGGTGTAGCATCAGACTGCAGGGGAATTCAGAGGCATGGCTTCTTCAGAGCCTTCCCCAGGCATCAGCTGGCTGGTCTGATGGCAGAGGAGGTTGATGTTGTGGTGCTCCTCAGAAGCCTGGGTGTTCACTAGCACCCTTCCCCATTTCCCAGTCCCAGGGCTGCCTGAGATAAAAGCTCCGTGGAGCTCCGGGGCCTTGGATCGGCCTGGCGAACTGCAGCCAGCCATTGTGAGTGTGGTTAATTCACACCGTGGCCACAGAAGACAAAATGGATCTTTGAAACAAATGTGGTGGTGGGGGCAAACCCATCAATCATGTGAATGCAGCTTTACAGTAATTCACAAGTGCAGCTTTTCTGTGCAGCGAGGGCTGGCCGAGCCCGATCAATCCCTTGGCTCCCAAATGGGTCTCAGCAGGCAGCAGCTTGCTCCTTGTGGGTTTGTATGTACATGAAAGCCCACTTTATATTAACTCTGTGGAATAGTATTTTTCCTCCTCTCTCTAAACCCCTTAGCACTAATTCAGTGTAATTATACTCACTGAATGCAGTACTGACAGCCCCACTCCTCCCCCTTTCCTGTCAGGATATTTGCCTAAAAATCTCTAGATGAAGAAAATCCAAAACAACGATGGGATTCTTTGTTCTGGCCTTCTGCAGAGGTTTTTATTATTTTAATGTAACCCGATGGTCATGCTTTCAAGTATTTCCTTTAAAGCTGAAGANACTGACCTAGTTACTGTGTGCTTTCAGTTATGGCACGTTTTGGTGTGAATTTCCAAGTGGGAGTTGGGTGCAGTGGCTAAAATGTGCTTGACCCCTTTTGGTGCAGCTTCAGCATCTGCCTCCTTGGAGGCTGGGTCAGTTTGGAGCTGGGGAAGCTCCCAAAGAGGCAGAGACCTCTTAAAACATTTGACTTTGTGATTCCTGGGACATCTACCATAGCTGGAAAGGCAGATGAAGATGGTGTCCAAGAAAGGACCAGAGAGGATTGATTGCAGGGTGCTCTGAACCTGAGGAGAGCACTTTGATGTGCTGTGCCAAACCTAGACAGGACATCATGGGAAGCTTCCAGACCTAACATTGATTGGAAAACAAGCTACATTATCCTGCTCTTAGAGCCTTTTTTCCAGGGCCAGTCTTGGGACAGCTGTTGGGATGGTGGAGCTGGGAAGAAGGGCTCTCACACTGTGGGGAGCAGTGGATGCTGCAGGTAGTGATTAAGAAATGGTGTGAGTGCAGGGACACCAAGGACTGCAGAAGCAATGCATCTTTTTTTTTTTTCCCTTTTATCTTTGTGGCTAGAGCAGGACTGTGAATACAGAGGAAGTGCTGTAGGATTAGACATGTTTTGATGGAAGACCAGGGCAAGAGAAATGAAATGATGCCCTTTGAAAGGCTTTGGCAGAGTTGTGTGTAGGAAGATTACATTTTGTTTGTGTGCAGCAAACGTGATGTAGTTAATAGTATTTAATGCTATTATTTGGTTTTTTGTGTTTTCTTTTCCTCAATGTATTTACCACCTAAAGGAAAACAGAATGAAAATGTTATTCATATATGTAGTACCTTCCAGGGAATTGGGAGGAGTGCAGTGCAGTTTGCAGTTGACAGAGATTTATTTATCCCTGGCTGAAAAATCAGTTCCTGGGATGCCATGGGACAGTCCCCAAGCAGGTGTGTGATTGGGCTTTAAAAATATTCCAGCTTCTTGTGTCATACTGTCCATTCAAAACATTTCAGGACATTTTTAAAAGCTGATCATGATCTGGGCCCATGTGTGATTGTTCTCTCCCATTCTCTTTCCTATCGTAATTACTTTTACTGAGCCTTGAGGAGAAATCCCATCACAAATTGTGTGGAGTCTCTGGATCTTTCACTGGATACAGAGTTCAGGCTTCCTCTTGCTCTTCATTGGGAAAAAGGAGAAAAAAAAATCTATGGCTGAAAGCATACTGGGTTAAGAAGGCAAGAGATGAAATAATTACACCTTATGGCCCCTGGAACGTCAGGATAAGTGGGTGTAGCATCAGACTGCAGGGGAATTCAGAGGCATGGCTTCTTCAGAGCCTTCCCCAGGCATCAGCTGGCTGGTCTGATGGCAGAGGAGGTTGATGTTGTGGTGCTCCTCAGAAGCCTGGGTGTTCACTAGCACCCTTCCCCATTTCCCAGTCCCAGGGCTGCCTGAGATAAAAGCTCCGTGGAGCTCCGGGGCCTTGGATCGGCCTGGCGAACTGCAGCCAGCCATTGTGAGTGTGGTTAATTCACACCGTGGCCACAGAAGACAAAATGGATCTTTGAAACAAATGTGGTGGTGGGGGCAAACCCATCAATCATGTGAATGCAGCTTTACAGTAATTCACAAGTGCAGCTTTTCTGTGCAGCGAGGGCTGGCCGAGCCCGATCAATCCCTTGGCTCCCAAATGGGTCTCAGCAGGCAGCAGCTTGCTCCTTGTGGGTTTGTATGTACATGAAAGCCCACTTTATATTAACTCTGTGGAATAGTATTTTTCCTCCTCTCTCTAAACCCCTTAGCACTAATTCAGTGTAATTATACTCACTGAATGCAGTACTGACAGCCCCACTCCTCCCCCTTTCCTGTCAGGATATTTGCCTAAAAATCTCTAGATGAAGAAAATCCAAAACAACGATGGGATTCTTTGTTCTGGCCTTCTGCAGAGGTTTTTATTATTTTAATGTAACCCGATGGTCATGCTTTCAAGTATTTCCTTTAAAGCTGAAGACTGAAAACACGTTTTAATTTTTTTCTTTTAAAAATTAATGAAGAATTAGACTTTAGTCTATAAGGAAAATGTTAAATATTGCAAAAGTCATTACTAACTGAGCGTTGGGGTAATTATTAACAGTCTGAGGCTGCTGAGGACCTCTTTCTACCTTTCTGGAAGCAGGGAAAGATGTCAGGAAAACGCAGGGAGCCTCTTTCCACCTGTTCCTTTTTGTGTCTAAGTCTGTGTCATAGGGTTGGGTGACATTTTCCCTGTCGTGTTTCAATGCTGAAAATAATGATGCAAGTGGCTTAGCACAGCATGTTCTAGTCCTTTCCATCTCTGTAGGTATGAATGAAACCTATGTAGTGGAAATTTCTGGAAAGCAGTGATTAAAAAGGATTTTAGGGGGTCGCAGGAAGCAGGAATTGGCAGATGGGCTCTGAATATAGTGCTGTGGAGAAAAGTCTAAAACCAAATCTTAAGCATATGCCTGAGAGAGTCAGACCATGGTGTGATGATGGAGATACCCGGATAAGGCATCCTGTGTTGGTGTCAACATTCTCAAAAGATGCAAAAGAAAAAAATGAAAGGAAAGGAAAAACTCTTCAGCAAACTGGTGCCTGGAGAAAGTTTGGTCTGCAGCTTAAAGAGCTTAGTCTGCCTGACAAACTCAAGAAGAACAGATAACCACATTATAAATATCTCCTAGGGAAGAAAAATTACGAGTACTGAAGGCCTCTCTTAACTTGCTGGGGAAAGCTACGATAAGAAAAATTCAATTACAAACTAATTTACTATATTACGGTGTTGATGGTGCAAGGCAGGATGATAATTTCACAAAAGCTTTCCTTAGAAGGCAGTGGATCTCTCATCTTACAAAGTGTAAATGGCAAATGTGGAGTTGTGGATACCAGAAGATTGGTACAAGGAGCTAACTTGGGCCTTTTGCATAAGGACATCCATTTTGACTTGACAGAAGAGTTTTTCTCAGCTTCTCAGGGGTGAAATGTGGGCAGGTCAGGGAAGCAGAAGTTGTGTTTTGAAAGATAGCAAATGTGTCCCGCTTTAGCAAGTAATTGAGTTCCCTTTTTAACTGTAATATGCAAATACTGTAATTTAGGTGCCAATTTGCTTCCTACAAAGGCTGTGACATGTTGCAAGTCACACCTCTTGTGTTGCCCTTTATCATATCAATTTGTAGCTTGGCTCCTGTAAACCTAGAGAAATAGAGTCAAACATCATGTGGAAAGCAGAAGGAACAGAGAAACATGCATCATAGAAACTAAAAGGGCCATGATGGGAGGTCAGCAAAGTAGAGAGTTGCTTACTCTTTCCTTTCTTGACATATTTTGGTTGTTGGTAGTTTTTTCTGTTTTCTTTCTGTTTTTTCTCCTGCTTACCTTTTCTTTTTGGAGTGCTAGCTAAATGCATGCTTTCCTTTCCAATCAAGAGTTATTTTCTTGACAGCAGACAGGCAGGCCCCAGCCCTGATTCCTGAAACCCAGGTCCTTGGGCACAGCTGGTCTCCATCCAGGCATTATCTTCCTCTCTTCAAATCTCCCCCACATGAAGCCTCTTAGAAAGGTGAATCTGAATGAGGGAAAACATGCATTTTTGAGATAGGTGGATTGTGTTTTGGTGGGGTGGAGGGAGGTGTCAGCTTTATAGGCTTCCTTTGCTCATGGGAGCACCTCATGCTTTTCTGGCCATGTGGATAAGCCAGTTCTGTTTCCAGAATCAAGGGGAATGCTGATTTTCCTCTCATTGAGAAGTATGAAGAAGCTTAGCAGCTTTGAACTCTAGTTCAATCTGAGCACTGGCTATAGCTATAATAAATTGCTGGCTTTATTTAAGAAGATTCTGGAACATCAAATGCCAAGCAGGATTTTCCCAAATGGGAAAATTTGTTTGTTCCTGTCTCTGAGAATATGGAACTGTGCCAGTCCTTAAATTGTGTAATACAGCCTGGGTGGGGAGGACAGGGGGCAAGAGAGCAGAAATTGTCAGAAATTGTGGAAGGTGGTTATACATCAGTTCCACAGACCTTGGAGGGGCCTCTGCTCTCTTTATCCTGCTTTGTTTTACACAAGGATCATTCTCCCCAGTGAGCATTGGGACCCATTAGGATCCTTTTGTTTTGTCTGTGTGATTAATTTTGCTTGTTTTGATGATTGTGTTGATGTAGGGGAACTATGTGGTGATTCAGCTTCAAGAGGCTGAAAACTTTGGATAGAAGTGCCAGGATTGGGCCAACCTGGGTTCTGTGGAGCAGCAGGAAAGTAATTTGGATTTCTAGAGCTCATGAGGTATTTATTCTCCAGCTTTACACAGGTAGCTCCTCCTGTTGCTACAGACAGTGTTTTCAACAAGTTGTGTTGTTTAGGCCAAGGGATCTTAATTTTGAACTTTTTTCTGTGAGCAGTTGCCTCAGTAGGGAACTTCCTAGCACAGGAGAGGACATTTGTTCAAACAACACACACAAAAAGTGTTACCTGAGCCAGATAAGTACAGATAAGCAGGCAGCTTGATGAGATTAGAAGGGCAGCAGTAGATACCACAAACAGAGGCATAATACACCATGAGCTATTCAGATTAGCTCCTAAAATCCTTAAACAGACTTTACTGAGCTGTGCCTGTTGAATTGTTCCCTCGTGGGATGCCGTGTTTTGATTTGTGTTGCTGGCACAGAGGAACCATCCATGCTACCTTTTGAGTGATTGTGAGCTGCCAAAGAGAGTTCAAAGCCTGGAGCACACTGAACTGGGGAGAGGCAGCCAGGAGCTGGTGCTCTTGATGAACAGATGGTGACCCAGAAAGCTGTCTGCTCAGCAGTAAGCACTTAATGACATGCAGGTGTCCTTCATGTTTGGCGCACTCAAGTTCTTAAATTTACTGTAGGAAGTTTCTTTGAAGACCAAATGAGGCTTCCCACCTCTGTGGAGCCATTTGTGGCACAATTTGCTGCTTCCAAAATCTGTCTGTTGATGTTAAACAGATGTGCAGGCACAGAGCTGACCTGAGCTGCCCTGCAGCACGAATCAACCAGAGACATCTTCATTCAGGGCAATTCAGAGCCTTAGCCTGAGGCCACCAGAGAGAAGAACATTTAGAGGGTAACTCTAAAATATTACTGATATCTGTTCTTAACAGTAACACGACTTTGTTATGCCAGGGCTGTGTGTTTGCTCTGTGTGGAATAGCATCATCCATCATCAACTTTTGCCATGCCCTGAATAAACAGTGAATTTTTCTTTTTAGAACTAGCAAAAACCTTGCCTAAGTGATCTCTCTCTGTTTGCAAGCCAGCTTTGAATAGACAAAGCTACATGGAGGTGGGGAAGAGAGGAAGAGGTCTGTGGGTCAGAGGCCTGGGGAAAATGAGGCAAGGATATGAGGATATGAAGAACATCACTGTTGGGTTTCTTGGTTTCTTTCCTTTCTCCGTCAGCTGTGTTGCAGGGCTCTCTCTCTTTGGTCCTTGCAGCTTTTCCACCTTTGCAGAGCTGTTTCTCATGAAGGATAAGGCACAGAGGGGTAGCAGCAATTCTGCATTGTGCCTTCAGTGCTGGCATCCCTCTGCAGTGGGATGTGCCTCACCAGCTTTAATAGGCAATACCTGTGGTCTCAGCAAACTTCTGTGTGTTTGGTGGGATTGAATCCCCAATGATAGGGCATGAAAAAATAATAAAACCATCACCTCAACAGTAGGCATTCTTCAGGTGAAAAGGAGTGGTACCTGTGCCTACTTCTGTTTTTGATAGATGTGTTTTGATAGCTATGGAAGAGAGATTTGGAAGCAATGGAGAATGCCAGCTTTAGTTTCAGTTAATTTGTATACAAGCTGCCAATTCTGTTTTTCTTTATTCAGAAAGCTTTGTGAAGATACTGGCTGCCTCTCACTGTGCTTCCCAGGCTGTATATTGTATATTCACTGAAGGGAGTGTTTCTGCTTGTGTGCCTGGATTTCCCTGCCTGAGAAATCCTCAGGGCTGGGGCAGGGTATGAGCCACCATGGAGGGTCATACAGATTAACCAAAAGCTGAAGCTTGAGTATGAGCTCTGTGGCCAGCAGAGGTGCTAACATCATTCCCAGGAAGCTTGGCTTGGCATCCAGTTCCCTGAATTAACACTGAATCAAGTTTAATGATTCCTGCCTCTTGGGTGATACCTTTTCACTCAGATGCTAAAAAAGAGGAATTAAATAGTGGCAAAAGGATTGGAGGAATGAAAGAGAATCATGCCTGATTAGCTTTAGGAGCGAGGAAAAAGAATCTCAGGGTTTGGAATGGTAATCACTCTGCAAGGGGCAGCTATCTCCTGGAGTTATCACTTAATCTCTAGGTAGGCTCTCTTCTGAGCTGTGCTTAATGGGTAAGCTTTGGACTGGTCTTCACTGAAAAGGAGAACTGCATTGTTATTTCTCTGTTGGGATAAGGCTGGAAGGCAGTCTTAGGTAAGAATTTGCCTTTTACTGAGATCTGCCCTTTACAGCTTTTCTCCCATTAACCATCACCAAGGGCCCTGCTGGCTTCTGCCTAATTTTTGGCATGCTTGAGATGAATTTTGACTGGTTATTCTGGGAAGTCATCAATTATATAAATATCCTAGTATAATCTATGACAGTCTTATCTAATACCTTTGCAAAAGATTCTGGGTTTAGGGAGTCACTTGTCTCAGCTTGTTGCCTTCCTTCTGTCCTGCTTATCTCTTTTTCAAGTGGTGCAGGCAAATTAAGCTCTTTGGAGCTGCTGCATTTCAGGCTTCCCTTTCTGTCCCTCTCCCTTGCTCTCTGTCACTGGCATCAGCAAGCTCCCTCAGCTCTGTAAGACAGCATGCAGTAGCACATTTTCCTTCATCTGATGCTGGGATATGTGGTGTCCTTTGACTGTGTTTTTAATTATTATTGTTTGATTCAGTGCTCTGAAAAGAAGGAGCTCTTTGCAGTTGTAGTGAGGTTGTAGGAGATGAGGAAATTGGAGGAACGCACTGGAAAACCCGTGCTATATCTGAGTGAATTAAGCTATTGCCTCTAGAGTGCTTTACTCCCTAGTGCTAAAACTGGCTTTGGAATTTGATTGATAGCACACGTGAAGACAAATCAATGTGATATGTGATGCAGAGGTGATGGGGAGGAAAGGCAGGTGTATGCATCAGTAGAATTATGACTTCTCTCTAAAGTAGATTTGCTGGATGGAATTTAAACACTAAAAACACAGCTTTGTTTGTAATTATATTTTTTCCTTTCCATGATTGGTCCATCCTTCAGACTTCCACAGAGATTTCTTTTCAGGAATTTCTCCCTTCTCCCCTCAAATTTCTATGTTTTCCTGGTAATCCTGTGTTAAGAAATTCTATCTTGGGAAGGGGCTGAGGAAACCACCCCTGCTCCCCAAACCAGCATCTTACTTGGTGGAATCTGTAGTTTTTGCAAGTGAGCTATGTTCCCTCACACCTCCTGTGCTTTTCTTTTTCAAATCACATAACTTCCTGCATGAGGTAACCTTTTCTATCTCAGGCTGTCTGTCTCCCTTGCCTGCTCTGCCTCTGGCTTGCTCTCTGGGTCCCTTGCTCAGTGATGAATGAGTTTCATTCATCTTTCTTTTGGGGGCTCTGTGAAAAGCTTTAGACTCTGCCTGCTCCCATTTTTTCGCTCAGCTATTCATTTCCATGGCGATGGAGAAAGGAGGGGGGTGGCAGAGTGGGTGGCAGTGGGGCCAGAGGTCAAGAGTGGCCACTTTCTGAATTAAAGCTTTGAATTCCATTAAAGGTGACACGTTGTAACCTGGAGTAACTCTCCAAGAACTTGGCTGTCAAAGTCATCAAAGCAAAGGGAGAGGGAGGCAGCAGAAAGAGAGAGATCAGAGGAGGAGGAGGAAACCAAGAGCTTGGAGCTGCTGTCAGGATTACATCTGGTGACTTAATATAGGGGTAGTTCATTTGTGTTGCCATACACTGTGCTCTAAAATCTGCATGTGGATGGGGTGTGTGAGCTAGGGAGGATTCCCCTCATCCTTTGATCAGCAAATGTAATCTGCTGGTTAAGTAAACAGCCCTTCTCCTCTGAGAAATGGGAGGGGGAAATTGAGTGGAGATAAGAATCCCAGCTTCTTTGGCATTTCACTAGGTTATTTTTTAATCTCTTTCAAAGAGGTTCCAGGAGGACTTGGCCCACAAAGATGAGGGATGTTTTCTTGGCATCACACAAACAGTCCTTGAGTGAAAATCTGTGTCCCAGAAGACAGCATGTGAAACAGCAAAGTGTATCAAGCTGTTTCCAAACATCCAAAGTTTAGGTGTTTTAAGCACAATTATTTAGGAAACTTGTAAATCCCTAAATTAAATAAAAAGTCAACAACAAGAGCCCAAAACCAAAGTAAAACCTGCTGAATTTTGACATGTGCAGGTGTTTTTTCTGTGAAGGTTGGTTTTGCAGGGGAGGAATTGGAAGGAGGCACCAGCACCTCATGCCATGTGTGTTACATTCTGAATTCACATCCCCTCTTTGATTGGTCTCATCATGATGATAATCAGGTCTGTGCTAAGATTTCCCTTTTTACACTTCTGTCTGATGAGCCAGTGGTTCAAAGCAGAATTTTCTTTTAGCTGCCAAGTGTTGTGGGATCTTGCTTCTGATACTATTGAGTTTCAGAACTTGTTATCCCTCCATCTCCAAGCTTTCCATTTGTTCTTGTATGATGACCTGAGCCTAATATGAACTAGCAGGAAAGCCTGCTGATTGTAGAGTGGGAAAAAAATTAACATGCTTGATTTCTTGAGTTTTCTGTAATAAATGAAAATGCAGATGTCCTAAACTCCTTGAGGAACCTGCTTGGAAACCTTGCCCCCAGCATTGTGTTTCTCAGTTTGCTAAATCTGCCTAGATCCCAGGCTGAGCAATGCTGTTCTTTCCAGTCCTGAGTATGCTGCTGTCAAAAACTGTGCTGAGTGATCAGCAGCAAAAGTTTACAAAAGTCTCTCTGTACTCTGAATCATACATGATAGGAAGCTTTCAGCATCCAGGTCAAGTTGGGATGTCTGGAAAGACTCAGTTCCTTCTCATTTGGATACTTGACACTTTGTGGAAAGGTCTTCCTTGTAATTGTGGTTTCTCTGCTTATTTTGCTGCTCACTAGCATCCCTGAGCTTCCCTGTGGGCCTGTAATGAACAGCTTAACCTGTTAAAAGTAGAGGAGGATGCTGAGGTTTTTATTTTGCTAGAAAGGTGGATTTATTTTGCTGGAGGCTGTTAGAGTTCTTGGCTAAAAGTCAACTGTGACAGGCTCTTGCTGTTGTGTTTTTTTATTATAATGCATTCCTTCATATACAAAATAGAATTCTGGAATCCTGTAAAATAATAATCTTAATGATTCTTTTTTATTTTCCAAGCCTGTATTTTCATGGAGTTTTTCTACTGATGTGTGATACATAAGACAGGAATAGCCAGTAATTGGTCTAGTGATATAGCATATTATTTTTTAACCTTAGGCATTTCTTCATTTGTTTAAAAAGCAATAATGGAGGACTTGTGGCAAAAGGAGCCCTGTTTTTTTCAGACTAATTTGCACAAACCCTGCATCTTTCCAACGGAGTAAAAGTAAGAATTGAGGCTGTATGTAGTAACTACAAGAGGTAAAAATGAGGTGCTAGGAAAGTTATTAGAAAAGTGTGACATTCATGTGCATTTTTTGCTTGTTTGTTTTGAGGGCTAGGGAAGATAGGGAAGGAATAGCTTGATTTGCCAGAAATACTCTAAACTGACAAGCAAAGGCAGAATGGAGGCTTACATTTCTGAATGAGTGAGAGTCTTACCAGTCAAAGGTAACTCTAGAGATGTTAAAACTCCTGGAATGAGGGAGACAATCAGCTGTAATATTCATTATTCCCTGCTAAAGAAGAGACTGCCGAGAGAAAGAGCAATAACTTTGGAGCAGTGCTGCAGCTAATAAAGGCAGGCAAAGAAAGGATCAAAACTACAACAGCAACCCCTGGTTCAGAGGTATGCAAACTCAGGCCAGGGGGACCCCAGAAATAGGCCAGAGACAAAGTGAATGGAGAATAAAGGCATAGGAGGACTTTTTACATGAGAGGTAGAAGGAGGCAGAGCAGGGAGTGAGAGTGTAGAGTTTCTTTGTTAATAAGGAAGATATTGGCCTAGTTTAGCACACTCAGACGCTGTTTGGCAGCACATGAATAGGAGGGGAGCTGCTATTGTGTTTTTGATTGTGGCATTTGATGGGAGGTGTCCCTGCACCTGCAGCATGGTGAGTTTGGTGCAGCATCACCTCAGAGAAAGGGCGCTGTGAGCTGCCTCAGGTGCTGCACTTGTACCAAGTGCGCTGGCCAGTGAGCCAGGGCTGTTCTCTTTTTCTTCTTAAGAGATTTGTGTCCTATTTTAATCTGCTTTTGTTGGTGAGATGTTTGTTTGGAACAAATCTGCTCCAGCAGGATTTTAGGTTGTGTTATTCCTCTATTCCACTCACCTGAAACAAACAAAAACTAAGGCAATTGACAGAAAGAATAGAAATTTGATTTGCTTCAGAGACTGGATTTATCTATTCTGCTATCTTTGATCCTCCTTTTCCAGGTACACTTTCCTTCATGTGACAGTCTCATAGTTTCACCCTCAAGGGTGTTGCCTTGCTCAGTCTTATTAAATTTCTTTGTATTTTCATATCTGCTTGGAGAACATTCTTCCCCTCTCTGTAGCAAACCTGCTTGTTAATGTTGGCTCTGCCTTGAAAGGCTAGTGCTAAGAGGAAGCTGGCTTAATTGTGTTCTGTCTGAGGAGTGAGAGTACCCTGCCTTGCAGAAGCTGTAGTAGGAGTGATTGGGTAAAGCACAAGCAGTTTTCTTTCCTGTCAAGCCATTTTGAGGATCAAAATGCAGGAACGCAGCATTTTGCAAGCTGTACTAATCATGCCTTCCTTTAAGAGCTGTGTCTTGCTGAAGAGCAGACATGGCAGAACATTAAATCACAGGACTTTTGCCTCCCTACCTGGCTGGATGTTGACTGTAAAACTTGTTAGCATGGATGAGGTGAGGAGAAGAGCATGTACAGCATGTACTGTGTGTTATCTTTTGAGACGGGACAAGTGGGACTGAAGTAGCTTTTTGTTTGCAGGAACTAAGAGTAGCAACATTGCCACTTCAGCTGCTGTGTCAGTCATGTGCAGCCTCTGACATCCTGATAAAGTCCTGTGTCTGAAGGAACAATGTTCTTGCTCCTTCAAAGAGACCTAATTGCTGTGAGGACAGCCTGGAGCTGCAGGGAAATCGGTCCTCTGCAGGTGGTTTGTACCAAAGTAACACTTCAGACTGCAAAGATTTCTAGGATCCTGTGTGTCTTCTTTGGTCATGGAGCCAGGAAGCCAAAGTAGCCTAATAATGGCTAAATTTGGTAGGAAGCCACCTAAATCAGAATTGTCTTTGCTTTGGAGGCAAGTCCAAACCTCCAGTAAATGCAGTGGAATGGTTTGATGATTTGTGCAGTCGGGGTGGTGTGAAGAGGTCCTGATCACATGAACTGTTTAAATGCAGCTTCCCTGATACCTGTGAGCATGAATTGCTGCCAGGAAAGATGGTAAGAGTGTCTTGGAATGGTCTGCTGTCAACTGGCCCCTAAAATGCTTGAACTCCTGGGATGGTTTTGTTCCTTCCTGCCCTCAGTCTCCAGGCTTTTTCACTAAGAGTCCTGCTTTTTATTTCTGAGGTTATTTCTGGGTCAGTGAAGATGAAGATATAATCCTTGAGCCTTGTGAGGTAGTTACCTTAATCATCCAACCTTCTTCTGGCAGAAAGCTGCTTACAACAAGCCTGTGCTGTGGCAGGGAGAGAGGTGGAGGGAGAGGAAATAGGGTGGCCTGGATCACAGATCTGGAAATAGATGCTGGAAATCCCACTCTTCTGACGTAGAACTCCCATGGTTAAATCCCCTGACAGCCTCTGGCTTATGTAAATGTTTATATGAGGGGAAATCAAATTACTCCAATCTTCCAGCGGTTGAAAGTCTGACATCTACGGGTAATTGCTTTTCACTTAAATTCTATAAGGTTTAGTAGTAACAGTTATTAAATTCTGTGTTTCCATCCTTTGAAATCTTACAGGGTGCTTTTTTTAAAGTCTGAAACTTAGTAGGTTCCGGTATAATTAAGCTGTCATCATCTTGGCTTGAGAAGAGAATTTTCAGAAGGATTTATTTTTTCTCCATTTTCTTTGTTGAGTTGCAGGGCACACCAACTAATTGCCTGCTCTCAGGTGAGCTACTACCTCAGTTCCAGTGTGCTCATCCTAGCTGGCTGGGCTGAGCTTCATATTCAGAGACTTTCTGTATCAGCCTTCCTCCTCAATTCACAGCCTGCTTGTCCCTGTGTCTCCTGGCCCATTCCATTCCTGACTGTCATTTGCTTCCAAGTCCTTTCTTGTACCATCTGTTTTAGGCCTTTGCCATCTGTGTGACACAGTCCTCTACCCTGAAAGGGTTCAGAGTCTTTTCCTTGAGTGACAGAGTTGGGAGTGATTCCTGTGCTCAGTGTATCTAACATACAGCTTTTGTGCCATCCCTCTCAGCTTTTGGGAACTGTTTCTCATAAGGTGAACATGCAATATCTGTGTGCTAGGACGTGACTCTCTACCTTCAGGAGTGAATAAGACTTCAGGTGACAGGTCATGTGAAAATGCAGTGATGTAGTATATTTGCTTTTTAAATATATATTTAGAAGAATTAGTAGACAAGGGATGCAGACAAATGTCCACCTCTCACTGTGTTCATTGTGCCTGAATCATGACTTTTCTCTTTTTCTGGAAAACTGCAAAACAGGCAAATGTTGTCTCTGAAAAGATGAAGCAAATGATTGCTGCTCTTCTTCGCTTTGGGCTGTTGTAGTGGGAGGGCAGATCAATGGGTGAATGAGGAGCTGGCTATCTGCCCTATCTGACCCATAAGGAAACATGGTCCTAGGGGTAGAGCAGGGCTGGGGTAGAAGAGGTACTGGCTTTATTCCATCCTTTCCAAGGGCAGGCTGCAGTTACAGCCAGTCCTGTCCGTGTGGTAGTGAGGATGTATTGCAGGTTGCTGTGCATCAGAGCATCACAGTAACCAGCAGTGCTGCTCTGGGAGTCTAGGAAGAGCATCAGACTAATTTTCTCATCACTTTTGGCTGATGTGATTAGCAGTCAAGGATAATTACCTGCAGGAACGCTCCCTCTTGCCTCCCTGAATCCATACATGAGAAAGCTGGTGTTATGATCCTTGGCAGTATAAGCTGTTCTTCCTCCTTTCTGTCATAGATGAAGATAAAAATATTAATGAATTTAAAACAGGGTAATGCTTCATCCTCCTTCCTCAACTTGTCTTTTTTCTGTGTTCTGTATCATTTTGTTTCTCCTATTGCTAGAACAAGGAATGACTGGAATGTTCTCAGAAGGAATCTCATATGCATGCAACCATTATGCAAACAGATACGGGTTCTCTTTTTGTAGCAAAATGTAAAAGTAGAGAAGAGGCAGCAGGTCTCAGTGTCACAAAGTACCCAGAAGGGAAAACCTGAGATGGCAAGGCTGGATTTTGGCGTTTGAAGCCTTGCCTCCTGTGCTGGCACACATCACTGAAGGTGCCTTCAGCCTTAGAGAGCTNCTTTTTACTGCTAAGAAAATGTGCAGGATTCAGGGAGTCTGTGCCAAGGGTATGGTAGAAAATTATACTGGAGGTGGGAGGAATGCACTGTACCATCAATTCAGTACACTCTGACTTCCAAAGTTCAGAAGAGACACTGTAAGTGCCATTGGAACAGCTAGGATAAAAAAAAAATCATCTTTTTGCAGAAGACAATTACTTGCTAATAATATAAGACATTGCTTATGTAAAAGGGACAGAAAAAGTCTTAAATGGGAAGGGGAAAAAAAGCAAAATCTCAGCATGCAGCCTTACAGACATGAACACTTGATCTTGCAGTTTTAAATTTGACAAAAGAGCCAATGCTGGGTCCATTTATTGTTTTGGGCTTTGCTTTGTTTTGGCTTGTTTTTTTTAAGATTATTATTATTTTAATTTTTGTAGAAACAGAGGTGGGAAGGGACAATGAATGCATGAAATTTTCCAGTATTTTAAGCTTTGTCTGTAAATGAAACAGTTTTTGGCTCTGCTTTCTCTTGGCATGTGATGAACAATAACAAATAGCATAATTTTCAGAAAGTTTTGACAGTGGAAGGTTGTTCCTTGCCCTTCTGTCAGCATTACTCCTTCATTTTCCAAATTTCATCAGGA